>JAHWFP010056636.1:103756-130214 GCA_023313725.1 Lithobius niger
CGGTAGCGGTCGAAGCATTTGACTGGGCGCTGCCATCTTGTATTAGTTGGAAAGCTGGAATTCCCGTCAATCTAGGCTTCTTAACTTATTTTCTCGATGGCCGTTTGACATTGGCCAATCAGGCGAATTGTAGTAGGCCTTTTCTGGCCATTTGAAGCTAACTTTCCAAAGCATTTTAAAATCGCGTTCCATTATTGGCTGGTTAGTACCACGTGACCGATTTGCGTGATCTCATTGGCTGATGCGCGATTTCAACATGGATGCCGCCGATCGCTTCGGATTTCACGTGAGCGCGCGAGAGCACTTGTGTTTTAGTTCGTCATTACAAATCACAAGAAAGATGATGTTTCATAGCATTAAAAAATTAAATCAGCAGCCACGATGCAAAACTGAAATGGAGCGTATAAACCTTCACACTATTGCCTATCAAGTGGGAACAAGTTCGAACGACGATTTTTAGCCTAACGCTGACTTTCGGACGCGCTTTGTCAACACGGAGATTTTCGATTTCATTTGGCTACTGCCCGTAATTAAAAAAATAAAAAATAAACAACGGTTCTCCGATACTATTAAAGCCATTTGTCCGATTTTTTCTGTGCATTTTAATGAATATATGTTGCGTGCATATAATAAGTTTGAAATAATTGTGTCCAATAGTTTTCGCAAGAATAAATATTTCGTTAGTGCCTCACTCCACGGGTAACGACGTAAGACGAATGAAATAAAAAGCCTTTGACCCGCATGATTTTTGGGGACCCGCCCGCGCCCGAGAACCGAACAATTTTTTTTTCCCGGCCTTAAGAGAATACCGAAGAGGTTTTGGCACAGAAAATTAATTTCAAGAGTTTAGATCGTTGTACATCGTTGTAGATTTGTTACCGATAGGCCTAACGTTTAGCAGCAGTTTCACACGTTTTTAATGGCCACCTACCTATTGACTCTCTGTGAGTGCAATCCACACCAAATAAATCATAAAATCCCAAAAAGAACGGTGATCACTGGAAAAGAATACCTTACAGTTGATTGCTGACTGTTTATGGAAGCTAAGACTTTATTATTACAACGTTGCTGGTCTTTGTTGTTCACCATCGTTTTACTGCAACTTGAAATTGAAGAGTGCAATGCATGATGGGTATTTTCCGTAAAAATAAAAGTAACTAATTTGTTTTAAACTTAAATTGAAATTTTATTTTATTAAACTGAATATTTTGTGTTAATAAGTTATAAATTTAAATATTTTATTTATATTTGTATACATAATTTTTTTTTAATTCCGGAAAGCAAAAATCTTCACGCATTTTAGCATCACTAAGCATTAAGCACACATCCTGGCAGCAACAATCCTATGCAACGATCTTGTTTTAAACTTAAATTGATTTTTTTTTTATTAAACTGGATATGTTTGTGTTACTCAATTACAAATATTAAATTCAAATATATTTTCATACATAAACTTAATAAGATTTTATAAAATGTATACTTAAAAAAATACACTTAGTGAAGAAATCCAGAAACCCATCAAATTAAACAAGCACGCAAGTAAAAAAAACAAACAAACCCATTTGATTCTTTTTTTCTTAATTACATGTAATATATATAATTTGTTGTGTATTGCTTTATTTGTAATATCAAATACATAAAATTGTAAGTAAATTCCATGTAGCCTAGTCCGAGTTTATTTTTAAATTTCTATGCTGAACAGTTGTCTGTACTACACTAATTAGAATTAAGAATTTTTTTCATTAACACTAACAGGCCTTTATTCAAACTTTTAAGGTTAATTTTTTAACGTAACATAGAAGTTCAGCTTAACGTTATTGTCATCTAAAATATCTTTGTCTGAACGGTAATTATAATGAAGGAATAAAGGACGCTACAGATGAAGTCATTTGACTTTGTCTATTCCTACTGCTTTCTTAAAAAAGGTATCAGTATCGAAAAAAAGTATCAGTATCGAAAAAAGTATCGGTATCGAGAAAAGTATCGGTATCGAAAAAGTATCAGTATCGAGAAAGTATCAGTATCGAGAAAGTATCGCGATACCGATACTCAGATGAATAAAGTATCGGTATCAGTATCGAATTGAAAAACCTGGTATCGCACACCCCTGACATTAACACCGACTAACGAAGTTTTCGAACAATTGTTGCTTCCCCTCCAGGACGAATTGTTTGGCAATAGAGATATTTTTCCTTTAGTCTGATTTTGATTTTGATTAACAGTTTGTTCTCTACCTTCAGTTCATTGTCTTCATTCACTTACCTTCCTATTCCGATTTTTTTTTGTAATGGCCAAAGCGTGGGCAGAGGTGGGGAGGCGGAGTTAGAATTTGGGTTCTTAAATTCATGCGATAACCAAAGAACAAGACGTGTTTGGTCAAATGTTTATATGAATTATATTCTTAGTTTGACCTAAGGAATTAAGTCACCTAAGTTTGGCCACGACCTTTTGTTACACCCTGTATACAACCTTTCGGCTTTTCACAACTTGTTGACAAACCTACGCGCGGCAGCAACATTTTGTACCCGATTCTAACCCAGGAAGATAGGCTTGTCTTTGATATCAGCATTGATAATAGCCTAGGAACAAGCGACCATTGTATCGTTGCTTTCCAGGTTAATTGCGAAATCGAAAAGCGATGTGAACTAAAGGGTATCTACCCTAAAATTGACTTTGATTTACTTCGATACTTGACCGGCAACATTGACTGGCCAAAGTGTTTCTCTCACTGTACTCAATCAGTTGAAGCACTTTGGTAGTGCTTCATTGACCTCCTTACCGCGAATGCGAACTTTTGCCGTTTGGGGCCGCAACGATCAACTTCACCAAAAAGAAACTACGTATTGCAATCCGTAATTTGGGTAAACATAAGCTTAAACATTGGCACGCTTTAAAACTAAATAACTGCGCCGCTAATAAACCATCATATGATGCCTCTTGCCTTAAATATTCTAACGCAGTAACTGCCTGGCACTCAAAGTTTGCTGAAAAAGTCATCATGGATGGCAGCATGCATTCCCCGTTTCGACATTATCAAACCATGACAGGGTCGGCTAGGCACTTGCCATCTATTTTGGTAAACAATTCGTTGTTAACTGATGACTTGGAACGGGCAAACGGTTTGAACCTAAACTTTACGCAATTTGGGATACATGACAACTTAATTTTGCCAGAATATAATGGCATTAAATCGACCGTTTTCTTTAATAACAACAATCTAAGTTTCTGCACCTCAGATATTGTTGCAATCTTGCAGAAATTGAAACCAAGCAAGTCTGTCGATCCTGACGGTTACTCCTCCGTCTTCTACAAGGAACTTAGCTCTGAAATCGCTCCAGCATTTTCAATTTGTTCAACCTCGTTTAATCTGGGCGATATCCCTTCCTCCTGGTCTAAGGCAAATATTGTTCCAATATTTAAGTAGGGCAATGCCTCTCTTCCCTCGAACTACAGGCCAATTGCCCTAACTTCTGTCAGCTGCAAAAATTATGGAGACCATCTTACGACACCATATTATCCAGCATTGCACTTACTTTGATCTTTTGGACTCCAACGAATTTGGCTTTTTGCCTAATAAATCAACCACTATGCAGCAATTGCTAGTGGCTGACAGATGGACCTCTGCCCTGGACTGCAACATCTCATCTGAAGTAATATACTTTAGCCTTCCAGCGTGCCTTTGACTCTGTTGTGCACTCCAAACTGCTTTGTAAGCTAAGGGACCTGGGTCTCGAGGGCGGTTTGATGAATTGGATTGCTGCTTTTCTCCGCAACCGCCAACGTGTCAAGGTCGAATTGACCTATTCTGTTTGGCTACCTATCACCAGTGGTGTCCCTCAGGGCTCTATTTTGGTTCCACTTTTGTTTGTCCTATTTATTCGGGATTTGCTCCCAGATAGCGCCTCCTCTGAGGTCCTTACGTCGAAATATGCTGACGATTTAAAGTCTGGCACCGAAATCATTTCCGCAACCAACCGAGTTTTCTTGCCCTTTTTTTCTGTCAATCTTAATAACCGAACTCGCGGATTGTGGATTGCTGGAATCTGCTTCCGCCTGCGGTCGTATATGCGACGACGGTTCAAAATATTAAAGGTTTAACTCACTCAACTTGGGTTTACACATCGGCGAATTTTCGATCCTTTCCTTGGATCTTCGTCAGGCCTTTTAAAGTTATATACACTATTTACACATATTTCATGTTGAAGTTTTTGGAGCACTACATCAGAACGGCCACCACCAACCACAACAAGCAATGAAGAAGGACGGGATGTAGTGCTCCAAAAACTTTAACATGAAATATGTGTGAATAGTGTATATAACTTTAAAAGGCCTGACGAAGATCCGAGGAAAGGATCGAAAATTCGCAGACGTGCAAACCCAAGCTGAGTCAGTTAAACCTTTAATATTTTGAACATGATAAAATACTGTAGGCCTAATGATAAAATTATCAATGACAGGTTCAATACACAATTTAACTGCACAAAACTTTGGTGGCAAAATTAATGCAATAATGTAAGCTGTTCGACATGTTCTGTCGTCAACATGGCACGTCTCTCTGTGACAATGTTGCCTGCGCTGGTAAAAGCTCTCTCACTTGCCACTTCTGTAGCTTGGATTGCCAGATAATGTTGTGCCAGTTTTGCAAGTTTTGGAAATCTTTGCTACTCATTCGCCACCAAGTGGATCTTCATGTCTTTTCAAGAAGTGGATCTTCAAGACAATTGCTCATCTCGACAAAAAAGCTTTCTGGAGCTGTCTTTTCTTTTACAGTAAAACCTAGATTATCCGAACTAATTGGGACCAAGGGTAGTTCGGATAATCGAAAATTCGGATAATCCAATTAATGTTAATAAACCAGCCGTACTGCAGGCAAGGGAAAAATTACGGGCAAAAACCGGTACTATATTTTATTTACCTATAAACAACCTTTATTCATATTTTCAAGATTGACATTTAGTTAAGTAATTGATTGCGATTAAACTATTTTGCTAATAAATAATTTAATCGCATTAATCGATTAAACTAAAATGGTACTGTACCGTAAATAAAAAAATAAAAAATAAAAATAAAATCCCTATGAATGACCAACGTTGCAGGTAGGCCTAATCCTAATATATATTTATACCTTAATTAGTATTTTTACGTCGTCAAAACTAATGTGAAATTGCTTCTGTGTGATGAAAATAGCGCTTGGTTCAAGCAAACGGAGGGTAATTCATTAAACAAACATCGTTCGGCCGCCATCTTGTCGCGTTTGCAATCTGGGAATCCCGGGGAAATCCCGATTTCCTGCTGCCATCAACGTCACTGCCTTTTCCTCCAATTAACTGCTCCGTTTCAAAAGCCGTTGGCGCGTTTTGTAGTATCGCGACTCGCGATCTCTGATTGGTTCATTTGTGGCACGTGGCATTGGGGCCAGTCATAATGTGATGTCACGCGAAGCGAGTCAAGGTCGCCTCATTGGAACTAGCGTGAGCGCGTTCTTTGTGAATGGTCAGCTAGGAAACAACGAGGGCGGATCGCGACAGATTGCGGGAGCGCTATCGACGATCGGCAATATTTGAGGCCATGTAACAACTTTACTTGCACGGTAATAAAAATAAAAAGATTTCGGAGTTGGTAAAAAATACTGTGGAAGAACAACCAGTGGCTGTTAGCATTCCAAGATTGCCTGGGTTCAGCAAGTGTTGATATTTTCTTTAGGCCTAGTCGGAGTTAGCCGGTTTTCTTAGCCAAGGGCAGTTCAGATAATCAGGGTGTTCGGATAATCGGGGTTCGGATAACTGAGGTTTTACTGTAGTTGGTAAGCTGCTTCAACTTTTGCTAATTCATCAAAATCTTGAAACAGGCACGACAACGGATCTGCTCGCTCATCACTGGCACCTGAAGTTGCAGTCGGCAATATTTGAGGCCATATAACAACTTTACTTGCACAGTAATAAAAATAAAAAGATTTCGGAGTTGGTAAAAAAATACTGTGGAAGAACAACCAGTGGCTGTTAGCATTCCAAGATTGCCTGGGTTCAGCAATATTGATGTTTTCTTTAGGCTTACTCGGAGTTAGCAGGTTTTCTTAGCCAAGGGCAGTTCGGATAATCAGGGTGTTCGGATAATCGGGGTTCGGATAACTGAGGTTTTACTCTAGTTAGTAAGCTGCTTCAGCTTTTGCTAATTCATCAAAATCTTGAAACAGGCACGACAACGGATCTGCTCACTCATCACTGGCACCTGCAGTTGCAGTGGGCGTTGTGTCTTCTTGACCTATGGCTACAGTATCCTTTTGAATTTCATACTTTTCCCAAGAAACGTGCAGTGCCTTTTTTATATGGTCATTCTCCACTGTGCTAGAGATGAGGACCCGTTATTAAAGCGTGGGTCCAACGCCATGGCAAACTTTGGAATCTGCAAAGCATTACTTGCCATATGATCTGGGAATTTAGCCTTTATTGCTCTCAGGAGGTTTCTAGCAAACACTAAACCGGTTCCACAGCTTCAGAAATGTGTCCAAAGAGCCCTTCAAACCATGCAAAATTGGGACTACTAATGATAGGGTTGGATATTTTCCACCACTCATTGTAGTTGTTGTAACATATAAAGAGCGTAAGCCAGCCAAATTCCAGCGCAAGTTTCCATTCAGTTGCAGTCGGATTGTTTACTGCATCGCAATCAGCAAGGAAAGCAGATATAGACCTACGTTGCTCAACCAACCGTTCCAACTTGGTATTGGCTATTCCATCGGGTCACAACATCCTGTATCAGTTCATGGTCTGAGCACTTAATATAATAATGAAAGTTTGTTGCAAACGCAACCGGACTGGCAAGGACCTGGTGGTCGCTAACTGCCATCCGACGTTAAGGCTAAAAAAATTAAAAATTAAAAAAATTTACAAAAGGTAAGAGTTTAAAAGTATACGATGAAAATGCTGGCTCGGCTGCAAAGGATGGTTGATGGAAATGGGCTAGGGTCACGAATGCCTTACCACCTTGGTTAGACCTGCCAGGGACACAATGGTCCCCGATGGCATCGCCAAACGTGAGTGACAAATGGAGGGGGTTGGGGAAGCCGGGTACCAATGTCAATGTTACTTAAAAAATAAAGAAATAAGGCCGGGAAAAAAAAATTGTTCGGTTCTCGGGCGCGGGCGGGTCTCCAAAAATCATGCGGGTCAAAGGCTTTTTATTCCATTCATCTTACGTCGTTACCCGTGGAGTGAGGCACTAACGAAATATTTATTCTTGCGAAAACTATTGGACACAATTATTTCAAACTTATTACACGCACGCAACAAATTTCATTAAAATGCACAGAAAAAATCGGACAAATGGCTTTAATAGTGTCGGAGAACCGTTGTTTTTTTTAATTACGGGCAGTAGCCAAATGAAATCGAAAATCTCCCGTGTTGACAAAACGCGTCCGAAAGTCGGCGTTAAGCTAAAAATCGTTGTTCGAACTAGTTCCCACCTGATAAGCAATAGTGTGAAGGTTTATACGCTCCATTTCCATTTTAGTTTTGCATCGTGGCTGCTGATTTAATTGTTTAATGCTGTGAAACATCATCTTTCTTGTGATTTGTAATAACTAACTAAAACACAAGTGCTCTCAATCTCAAGCGCTCACGTGAAATCCGAAGCGATCGGCGGCATCCATGTTGAAATCGCGCATCAGCCAATGAGATCACGCAAATCGGTCACGTGGTACCAACCAGCCAATAACGGAACGCGATTTTAAAATGCTTTGGAAAGTTAGCTTGAAATGGCCAGAAACGGCCTACTACACTTCGCCCGATTGGCCAATGCCAAACGGCCATCGAGAAAATAAGTTGAGAGGCCTAGATTGAAGGGAATTCCAGCTTTACTACTAATACAAGATGGCAGCGCCCAGTCAAATGCTTCGACCGCTACCGCTGATCAAAAATGACCAATTTTCTGCTTTTTGACTTAGAAAAAAAGAATGAGAAACACATTTTTGCAGTTTTTAGTGAGTCTACACTCAACTAAAGTGCTTTTAATAAAATTGTAGATATTGGTAACAACGGTTTTTTTTTTTTACAGAAATCGATGCACAACATGACAGGAATTTCAGCGTTTCGCATTTCGATATTTTGACGGAAAATTGCGTTTTTCGACCCATAGTTTACCTTCAAAGCTTCGACGTATATATACGTCGTTACTGTGTTTGGGATGATTTTTTTTTTGGACGTATGTATACGTTCATACTGCTTAAAAGTTAAAGAAAAATGTTGAGCATTTTCATAGCATTTTGAAAATAAATAATAAAATAAAAAGCCGGGTGGCCTGGTCCTTTTTCGACTTTCGAAATGCCCGAGAACCAAACTTATTTTTTTTCCCGGCCTAATAAAATTTTTTTTTATCCTAGTTTAAAGCTTGGCCAAAACCAATTGTCAATCATAAAAAATATAATAGTAGAAGTAAAAAGGACAATGTTCCACCACAGGAGGGTTGTGAGCCGCTGACACCGGGCCAAAGTAATGGGGGAAGGGGGTTGAGGAGGGAGATCAAGAATCTCTCTTCAGGAAGGCAGACAAATTCTCAGTCAACAGTTCCCTACGAAAACCAATCACCGAATCCATACAGACAGTCTTGGAACGAAGTGCATTCCAGACGGGAACCACACGCACTGAGAAAAAAAATTTGCGACAATTCAGTCTGGATCCCCTAGTTGCCAGTTTCCAGGGATGACCACGAGTGCAGTAGGTTCGCGGGGCCAAGTCGAAAAAGGGAAGGTCAATCGAGATTAAGTTTCGCAATATCTTATATGTAAAAATAAGATCAAATCTTAAACGTCGCAATTTCAAAGGTTCAAGTCCAGCTCTTGAGAGACGTTCGATATGGTTTACGTTGCGAAGTCCGGGGAGGCCCTTAGTAAATCTCCTCTGAACGGACTCGACCAGGTCAATATCCTTAGCCAACTATGGGGACCACACCGGGGTGGCATACTCAAGCAAAGGGCGTACAAAGGTCTTAAATGCCCAAACTTTAGTTATATGTTGCTTCACACCCACCACATGGGATCCTATACACTCCTTCTCTCATATTAGGGACTTCCTTCAGCATTCCCTTAATGTCTTCTGGTTCACATTCTTGGAGCTGTGCTTGTCGATTTCTCGTACTCCTGTTGTTGCAGTCTCTTTCATTTTGTTTTCGACCCATCAGCTGTTCCTTCAGTTTCTTTCCATTCTTAGGTAAGTGTTAATTCCACGCGCTCTCAGGACTCGCTGTATGCCACTGCTGACTCCGTTCAGGTACGTTATTCCTAGGGATGTGCGAGCTCAATTATTTGACTTCGAGTCGATTCGAGTCGAGTACCTGGCCAATGATTCGAGTCTCGAGTCGAGTTCGAATTTTTCTAAAACTCTTAATTCAAGCTCAATGTTAACTGCCAGGTTACAATATAAAATGGTAGGCTACTCTTCAACCAACACTTAACTGTCAGGTTACAATTTAAAATTGTATCAGTCCTTGCTACAGAACACGCGTTGAAATATCCGGTCAACCCTCGTAAGTTTCAATTGTAGGCTAAAAGTATAAATTCAAAACTAATTAACTCTTTAACACGTAAGAATGTAAGATGATTTTTTTAATTAATTAGTTTTATTGATTTCTGCAACGCATCATGTGACAAACACTTGACACATTCGAGCTTTTGTACGAAGGGTCGAGTCGAGCTTGAGCTCAAGTCGGAGCTCAACTGGACTCGAGTTTTTCGAGTTTTGCACACCCCTAGTTATTCCTACTCTCATTGGTGTTTCTATTTTCTTCACTGGTCTTTCATCTTCCTTGCACTGTTGTCTTCCCGCTTTGCTAACTCCAATTGCTCCCTTCATCAATTTATTCAGGAGCCCCGGTGGGTAGTCTAGCTCAATGAATTTTCCTTTTTGCTCACGTAGATGTGAATTTTTTTCACCATTTCTGCTGCAAGTTGAACCCAATTCCGCGATTTTTTAAACCATTTCTGCGACAATTTCTGCTGTCAGTTGAACCAGATTCCAAAAATTTTTTTTTTAGCATTTCTGCGGAGTTATTCCGCAAGCAAAAAACTTGCATCACATAGCCTAAGGCCGTTAAGAGTTAATTAAGTGGTCAAGAGCGCACACATTGTTTTTTCTAAGCGCATGAAAGGTTTTTAATGCCACTGTATTAAAAAAAAAATTCCATTCATGCATCAGCGTTTTCAGTGTTTCACCAAACACTTCCTGGAGCCTACAACCATAATCAGCCCTTCGTTCCATTCATATGCTTCCCTCGAAACAAATCTAAGGGCCTTCAGAGGCATGTCACAACTAAAAATTTGTTGCACATTTTTGATAGGTTTTTCTTAGGATCTAAAGAAAAACTTTTCAAATTCGCAAGATTTGCATTTGGCAACCTGAAGTTCGACAACGAACCCAGCGCTAACCAAAGTTTCAACTTACAGTACTCGGAATGATAACATCCACTCACCTTCACAGCGCCTGTTATTAATTCCGAAATCATTGTTATGTTTATTACCGTAAAAATAGTTTAAAGTTGCTTTATTCCGTCAATATTCACGAGTCGATCGTTTAAAGCTCACTCCCAAAGCTTCGTCCTACGCCATTGTGACCGGCTGACCGCAAAGCAACGCGCTCGTGCTAGCGCCAATGGATGCGACCTTCACTCGATTCGCGTGACGTCACGTGTGAACAGCCGAAGAGTAACGTGCTGCGAACGAACCAATCAGCGCTCGCTACAGCGCAGAGCTCGAACAAAGCAGCATGAAACAGCACATTTCATTCGAGGAATACAGGCAGTAACGAGCCAGTTGATGACGTCACTTTTCGCGTGCTAGAAAATTGGATTCTCTGGAGGATTCCCTTCTCACGAACGCGACTATACTACTACTATTCCAAGGTCTTTGAACGCGACCAAGATGGCGGCCATACATTCCGTCGTTCCGGAGATATGATCGTTTGAACCAAGGGCTATTTTTAGCAAACTAACGCAATTTTCACGTCAATTTTAGCGACGATGCCAACAATAACATCGACTAAGGTAATAAAAAGATGATATTGAATTACAGTAACCGAAAATACACATTCCAAAATGCCTAATTCAATCGGAATTACACCTCTGATGTAGGCACAGTTTCGATTTCCGTTATTAATCGTGAATTGAGGCAGAAGTTTCGACGCTCGTTGGGAATGTGACAAAAATTTCCCCGTTTGAGGGCAATATTTTTTTTTAAAAGCTGATTTCCGCGATTTTCTGCGGGTTTTCTTAAGTTCCGCGAATTCTGCGACTCATTTTTGAGATCTGCAGACTACTACTAGTTCACAACTCAAAGAATTTTTTAATAGGGTTAATTTTTAAAATACCTGCGATGTACGCAAAAAAAAATGCGATCGCGGAAAGTACTTGTCTTTAACAATGACCTTGACTCGCTTCGCGTGACGTCACTTGTAACTGACCCCCGCCGCGATGAGTGATCACGTGCCAATCGGGGAATCCCAGCTTTCCAACGCGACCAGGATTGCAGCCGTTTGTTTTGTTGTCTTACGACAGCTTGAACCAAGGCCTAGTTTAGCAAATAAAAGCCATTTCCCGTCAATTTTGACGACACGGCCAACAAAAACATTAAAATATGATATTAAATTAAATAAATCCTAAATACGCTTGCCAGAGTACCTAATTTAGTCGGAATTACACCACCGTTGTATGCAATGGCGATTTTTCTTTGGATGGGACTTTGAATCGAGGGTGCGTCGGGAGTTTTAGAAACGGTTTTGAAGTGACGATAAATCGTGGTTTAAAAGCCAAGAGGTTAAATTCGAAGACGGTTTAATGACGGCATCAAAAACTAGCAAGAAATAATAGCTTGATAAACCAAAGATGACTTTCATGTTGCAGGAGTCGAGACAGTTTTGAAAAAAAAAAATACAGTTTTTTTTTTATGATGGTTTCGTTCCTTTTTTTTTTTTACTTTCGTTCTTTTCTTTTACTTTAGGTCTTTGTTATACTGTGCGCAATACAAAACGGAACGAAAGCCAAAAAAAAAAAAAAGAAACCAAGTAAAAAAGCTGTAAATAAAAGACCTGTTGTGATTGCTTTTTTTAATGCAACCAAAATTCAATAATTTTAATCTAAAATAAATGCATAGACTACATACTGGTTTCACAAATACTGCAAAATGTTACAAATTATTTTTCGAAATGAAGCAGTAGGCTAATCAATGAGGAATCCTTCAACTAGAAAAATATCTTTTGATTGATTAACCTAATGAGTGCGTTGTTTGAATGTTTCAAAAAAAATTTCCAGAATTTGGCAACATTTCAAAAAGAGTTCTGTAGCCTACATGCAATTATACTATACTGGTATTCTTAATCGCGTAAGACTTAATTGCGTACAGTGCTTAATGTAAAAAAAGTAATGAGAAACAAAGCGAAAATTAACACCATAGCTGCAACTTATAACGGGGAAAAAAATAAACAACTTTAGTTCGTTTGTGCGTGTGTGAATTACCCGGTACCGGCCCGTATCCGGAACCTTGATCCGGAATCGGTCAGGCACTGACATCAAATTATCCGGAACCGACCCGGATCAGACAAAACGGTATCCGCTCGATGCCTACTAGGAATACATGCAAGACCGTGTAATGTTGTCTACTTCAACTAGAACCATTACTACAATTAGCAGTTAAGTCTATTAGTCCGGCAGCCAGCACAACAACCCAAAAGAATATAAAATCGTAGCAGACGATGTGGGTGTAAAGAGGCCGATACTTTGTCAAAAGTGCCTGAGGAAGATGGCAGTTTCCCACTGGAAATTCACAAGACATTGAAGGTGTCTCCGTTGTGAAGTTTAGCGGTAATATTCTCTATAATTCTCGGAATTGTGACTCAAATTTGACGAACTTTCACAGTAATATGACAAGCGTTGTTTTCACTCAACCGTAGTCCACAATTTTTACGCAATTTCCCTGCATACTCACCCCTGTTTCTTAAATTCTAACAACGCAAGAAGTACTGCAATGCCATTGACCAACGCACTCTCATTTTTACTTGCATGAAACATGTGGTTTAAAAGTTCTGTCACTACTTCGGACCTGAAACATTAAGAAAATATTAATTAACTTTCAATGTCAAATGTAACACTAATCAAAATAAGAATAGAACAGAATAGAAAACCGGAATTTAAAAATTAGGTTTTTTTTTAAAATCCTAAATTACTTACTTTCGTTTTGGCTAAAATTGTTAATTTAATGCTGAAATGCAGAAATTTAACAATTTTTGAAGCTGTACAGGGTGGTCCACAAAAAACTGACGACCCAACAGTTCCTAATTCAAAAATTTCTAGTTAGCACCCCTCAGATCCAGGATAGGACAGAAATCAAATCTAATGAAACTGAAGATTTGTCCTCTCCTGGTTCTGAGGGGTGCTAACTAGAAAATGTTGGATCGTCAGTTTTTTGTGGACCACCATGTATTTAGCTCACTACCACCAGTTGGCAAGCCTGCTTATTATCACATTGCCACAAATCCTCACACTCGCATGCAAACGCTCCAGGTTCAGCGAGAGTGGGGAAGGTTGGCAGGTAAAATTACAGGTAGTTTAAAATTCCGTTGTTAACTCTTAAAAAATACTTCTTTTTTCGGCTGACTTTGTCCAATAGGAGGCAAGAAACACGGCGCTTTAATCCATAGATGACACTTAATTAGCAGTAAAACTATAAAGGTGTCCATCTGATGCATTATTTCATTCTTTCTTCCGAGGCAGTTATTTTCCATTATGATTAACCCACACAAACTGTGGCCATTTTGTGTTCTTTACGTCAACTTCCGACATCAGATCCACCAACAACTCGTAAATAGTGGCTGATAAAGGTGTTTTAATTCCGCCAAGGGCACGCCGTTACAACTTTGGTCAATGGCACCGCCCAAGGAGTAGGCCCAGGATGATACTAGTGCTAGTAATTTGTGTGATCACACAGCGCGGGGAGGTAAATGTAACTGGGGGCCATGTTGTATGCTCACTTTATCACAAACCCAGATGGCAAGTTTCACAGGAGACACAAGGCTTGAGGAATCTTTGTCCACTTTTAAGAAAGACAGGGTTCGCATGGCTGCACAAATGCTAAATTTAAGACTTTTTAAGCCTTTTTAAGACACAGCATATTGAAATTTAACCCATAACCGCCTGAAAAAACTTTCAGACCCTTTTTTTTAAAGTCGTACTTGGGTCGGTTCTCGGATTCGAACCGGCATTCTGTTGGTTTGGAGCCGACGACGCTGACCACTGGGCTGTGATTGCCCGCTTTGCTCGGGGTCCCCGGAGACCCCTCACAAAGCTCGCGCTGGGACTTAGTTTTTCGCTGTTACACGTTGAAGGCGTACGTTCGTATCTAGGCAGTTATGGGTTAAGGCCAAACTTTAAATCGTGTTGTAAAATCATGATTACATTAGTCTATGCGATTTTTTAAAGTCAATTTACAAATTAGTAGCCTAACTAACAACTTTAATATTTTAATAAATTAGGCAAACAAAGCTGATTCTTAAACGCTTCTTTGAAGGTCACAGAAATCACATGGTTTTATTAGGTGTTGCTCCATGTTAATGTTTCGCGTTCGTGGGGCAGGATGGAGCCTAAAAATAATGTCAAGTCAAGCATCGTTATTTTGAAATTATTTTTTATATTACGGGGCTATGTTGGCTGGGGCATTTGAAAGATTATTGCCCCCCCCCCCCCTAAACTATCAGTTAAGGCGGTAGCTAAACTTTCTTTGGGATGGGGGGAGGGGGCATAACTCACCCCCCTAATATATTTTCGCTAATCCATAAATGAAACTTTCGCCAGACCAGTGTCAAAGCAGGAGAGGTAGCCACTTCCCTGCATCCTAATTGGAATAAAAAAACCCCTCCATCCAGTTACTTCTAGTTAAGCATTCACCTATTAGTTCAATAATTACGTCATATTGACTGTGCATGCTATAACGCAAAACAGTTTCCCTATTTTCTCAACGAACTTGCAGATCGTTTTGCAAAGCTAGATTTGCTGAAGTTAGGATTTCAGTGTCCACTCAATTTAAGAAGGTAAATAAAATTTGAACCAACATGCCAATAAAAACTGCCAGCAGTTGTAAGTTACTTATGGCTTTATTCGAATGGTATGAAATTAAATTAAGGATTTTTTAAGGACCAAGTACTGTACTGCATATTAACAATGAATTTTTTTGAGTGCGTTAGAAATACTTCAGCATTAGCACGATGGGCAAACCAGCGGTATGAAGCCACATGGCCAGATAAAAGCATGATGCAAACCAAAAGTATGCATTAGCAGTTGGATCAATTTCCGCATTTAAAAAAAAAGTCGATAAAAGCAAGTTACAAATGAAAATTCTACTTTTTAAAATACAAACTATCTCTAGTATCCAAATTAATTGTGACGATGAGAGTTCTACAAATTCTGCCTTAACTTTTGATTTTGTCACTTTCCTACGTGACCAGACAAGTCCATTATGCCGGTGAGAGAAGTTAGGAGGGAAAGCTAAAAAATAGACTCCACTAAGGTAACGTTGTGACAGACGGGCCAGAGCTACGACGCAACCCAGCAGCCGACAGAAAATTCTTAATTACGCGATAATTGAAGTTTAATAGCAAAGCCAACAAATAAGTTTATTAATTATAGTACGTACACAATGACATTTTAATACAGTAAATTCTTTGAATTCCAGACTTTTTAAGACCAATCAACGACAATGCTGAAATCCCAGACTTTTTAAGGCCTTAAATTTAGTCCTTTACAATCAAGACTTTTTAAGGAATTTAAGACTTGTGCGAACCCTGGAAAGAGGGGGACTCAGAGCGAAGTTTTTTCCTGGGTTTTTGAGGAGGTTAGAGGCAATTTTCGCATACTCCATATATCAATGAAGGCACAAACCGGGCACTGGACTCATTCTCTGCAGGCTGGATCACAATAGGGGCTAAAGCGCTGATGATTATGGGACGTGGCACATCGAATACTGTACAATCCTGGGAGCCCTACAATAATTGTGATCAGGTAGCAGATCTTCATTGTAAGCATTAACATTGTAGTTCGACTGATGCTGTTAACTCGGTTAGTTCAAATCCGCAGCTACCAACTAGACGACCTACGAACGTTCTGCTACTTATCAGTCACATCACAGTGCTCGTCGCTCCTAGGAGGCTATACCTATGACAATCAGTCCTCACCATAGTACACATCGTCATTATCATTGATTTGAACTGCAATGTTCGTCGTCACGTAAGGGTTACTGGGATTGTTACTTGGCCGCTGCCCCATATTTACCTTAACGGTGACTTTTGATTTGATTGCCGCACAGAATCCATTGGTGACTACTATAGGGTTCGTATTTGGTACCACGTCAAGATGTCATGGTGATCGAGTACAATGGTGAAGAGCCAAATCCAAATTCAACGCCATGGCAAACGAGATAACTAGCGATGCGAAGAATTTATATTGCCGAGGATTATGTCCACTGTACTTGTTTTGGGACTAGGCCACATCTTGGACCGTCCCTTCGTTCACATTGGTTTTTAGTTTTACAAGGGAAAAGACACATTTTCTTTATCACTCTCAGCTCTCTCCTCCGTATGCGAATACCCAGTAATACTTGGCGATACCAATAGTTTTTGTTTGCTTTGGTGACATTGACTTTTGCTTTTCAGTGTTGCGAGTTTTCGTGTCATCAGACGTGACAGCTGAAATTCTGGTATTCTTCGCGGAAGTAACAGTACCGTGATAATTAGCTGAAGGTAAACTTCTTGGCGCAGATCCCCAAGTCGGTGGAATAAACCCTAGCGCTGTGTCCGGTAATGAAGCTACAACCGATACTGTTAGTTCCTTCTGCTGCGGGATGCGGATGGAAGCTATCGAATCCCCATGGTCGGCCGTACTGATCGTTGCCTCCACCATTATGTAAGAGAAATTATGATCTATATTTAAACACTGTAAAGTTAGGGCTTGACAAATTTGCGACGGACACGTACTTAAAAATCAATGATGTGAAAAAAAACAGCATAGCATTCCAACACTCTGAACGGGATAAGATTGGATGGAATGAAACAATAACTCTCCAAAAACCAAAATCTTAAGTTAGGATCCTCATATAAGAACTTTGGACACTATCAACTAACACTTTGACAGCAGCTTTGTCTAGGGCTCGACCGATACAGAAAAATACCGATCCGCTCCGATACAGATTTTCCCCTCACACGCCGATCCGATCCAGATCCGATACACCGATACAGATATACCGATACCGATTTAAAAAAAAAGTCAATGGGTCAGAAAGTCAAACGCATACTTCATCATTATGAAACTGGTGTGCAAGAAAATTAAATTTCTAATTTTTTTTTTCTCAGTGGTGGCAGATCCGCAAGTGTACCTTCGACTGTAAAAAAAAAACCCCAGAGTACACTGCAGATAGGCCTAATCCCAAGAAGCCCTGCCCTGATTCTGGCAATGCACACACGTCGTATCCACTAAGCTGCTGTGCAGATGACGTCATGGGAGACAAGCGATGCTATGCAGGAAAGGTTCCTCACAAGCTAGGTGGAGTAGCCAGCGTGCACGGAAGTTGGTCGTATTGGCTAAAATATCGGTAAATAAATACCGATACAGATCCAATACCGATACACAAAAAAATACTGATAATATCTGTAAATACCGATACCGATATTAATATCGGTCTATCCCTAGCTTTGTCCCACTAATGAATCTCCAGCCGCCCTCGTATCCACTAACAAGACACATGATTCAGAGCCAGCTCGGGAGCTGTACGGTTGCCCGACAGGAGAGTTGCCCAACAGTAATGTTTGCCTGACAGTAACAGTGACCCCCCCCCCCCAACCTCAACACTCAGGTCACCACCAGAAAAAAAAATTGGAAAAAAATTGCAGGCTAAACTTGAAATCAAATGAATAAACAGAAAGTTTTTTTATTTTATTTTTACTAACATTACAATATACGTGTAACCTAATTATTTTTTGTGTTTTTGGGGCTTATTTTACAAATAAATTGTACTGCATTGACGTTTTGGTTACGTTCCAGTTGAATTAGACGGAGTAAAGTACCTAATGTGGTTGTTTTAAGAAAAAAAAAATCCTTGGCCCACTCTGTTTCCAGATGTGCCCTCTGTCGGCCCCCTCAAACAATTCAGTCCTGACAGTCACTGGACAGTGATGTATAACAAAAAACCGCACCGCACTAAAAGAAAAGTAAAACTATTTTTTTGTATTTTCAGTAATCCTGCGTTTCATATGTTTCACCTTGCACACCCCCACGTGCCTTCCATCGTCTTTTCATGTAACTCCTCCCCCCCCCTCCACACCATTCTCCCATTCCCAGCCCACCAGTTTTCCTTTCTTATCCCGAGCCAGGGTTAAGTTTTTTTTTTAAACGCCTTTTATTTCACTTGCACCATCGGCTCTACTCTTCCCCCTTACATTAATTAACAAATATAGCCTTGTTAACTGTTTCTATTATTAAAATTTTCATTGAGTTTTACAATTTTTAAAAGTTAACAGCTTTGCATCTGCTTTTTAAAGCTTTGTTCTGAGTTAATTTTTAACACAAATATCAGCCGTTTACATTATTACAATTTTGCACCGAATTTCACAAAATACAAATTGAAAAAAAAAAAACTTTAATCCCCTCTTCAACGTTCCATTATCTACTTTCTTAACAGCTTTGAACAAAAATAGCTATCTTAACTATTTGCGCTAATATAATTTTTTAGGGCGGTACGTTTTTTGACAGTTCTAGTAAATTACCTGTCGGGCAAACATCACTGTCAGGCAACTCACCCGTCGGGCAGCACACCGGTAGGGCAAACATCACTGTCGGGAAACTGAAGTCGGGCAAAAGTACTGTCGGGCAACAGTACCAGACTCACCAGCTCGCTCACCATGCAGCTAAACACACCGTTGGAGGGTTGAAGCAGTGAATTCAAATTCGGACACAAGTATTGAGACAAGCAGCAACGATGAGAATGTAGAAACTCGAACTTAGTGTCGATGATTTCAAGAAACTTCTTTGTGACGCCACACTTTCTTAAAAATGTGTGAAAAGCTACACAAGAGTCTATCAAATAATTGTGCTGGGAAATAACCAGAACTGAGTTGGAAACATTCTTTTCACTAGCGTTAGGCCTAACGCACGAACCACCCATAGGGGCAAGCCCAGTTTTCCGTCTATAAATAAAAATTTAAAATTTTAAGATTGGTTAAAATTTTATTCGATCCATAACTAAAATTATTAACCAACCTATTACAGAAGATAGATCCGCGTGGCTCCAACGTTCCCTTTGGCCTTCTGGTAGGATTTTTTTCCAAGTGCGCAAAATTTTCGAAATTTCATCCGCAGTATAATACAGGCATATCACGCAAGAAATTACGGCACGATGTCACCGAAAGTTTTAAGGCGCGTGTACACCACGATGGCAACTTGACGTAAAATCGAAGGAATCCTTGTACATATTCAAACACAGCAATTAAAACTAAACTGCAGAGCACCACAACCACCAGGGGTGTGCAATACCAGGTTTTTCAATTCGATACCGATACCAATACTTTATTAATCTGAGTATCGGTATCGCGATACTTTTTCGATACCGATACCTTTTTAAAGAAAGCAGTAGGAATAAACAAATTCAAATGAATTTATCTGTAGCTTCCTTTATTCCTTCATTACAATTACCGTTCACAGAATTATTCAGATGACAACAATGTTGAGCTGAACTTCTTTGTTACGTTAGAAAATGAACCTTAAAAGTTTTATAAAGGCATAATACTTTATTTTAATTAGAGTATCCTACAGACAACTCGGATTAGGCTACATGGAATTTACTTACATTTTTATGTATTTGACATTACAAATAAAGCCATACAGAAATGAAACAAAGCATCAAATTTTTTTTTTTTTTTTACTTTGATAGGCTTTCTGGATTGTGGATTTCTTCACCCAACAGTGCATTTTTTAAATATGTATTTTATACAATCATATTAAATTTATGTATGAAAATATATACGAATTTAATATTTGTAATTTAATGACACAAACATATCCAGTTTAATAAAAAAAATTCATTTGATTTTAAAACAAGACAGTTACTAATGCTTAGTGAAGCTAACATGCCTGAAGATCTTTGCTTTCCGGAATTTTTTTGAATTTTTAGTTATGTATACAAATATAAATAAAATATTTTTTAATTTATAATTTTTTAACACAAAAGATTCAGTTTATTTTTTAAATTTTTAAGTAAGTTTAAAAGAAAATTAGTTACTTTTATTTTTACGGAAAAGTACCCATCATGCATTGTACTGTTCAATTTCAAGATGGATGCTCATCATTCAGTTGCAAAATGCTACTCAACAACAGAGACCAGCAACGTTATAATAATAAAGTCTTGGCTTCCATTAACAGTCAGCAATCGTTGTAACGTAATCACCATTCTTCTTGGGATTTTATGATTTATTTGGTGCAGATTACTCTCACAAAAGAGTCAATAGGTAGGTGGCCCATTAAACGAGTGAACTGCTGCTTTTGGTAGGCTACTAAACGTTAGTCCTATCGGTCGCAGATCTACAACGATGGACACTCATTAAATTAATTTTCTGTTCCAAAACCTCTTCGGTATTCACTTAACCCTTTAAGGACTGCGTACGCGTTAAGAACTTATAACGGACTTGTAGAAAAAAAATCGCAGCTTCTCACCCAGTTGAGGTAAGGGAATGAAACCTGTGTCATTTTCATCCTTAATGATCTGGCTTTCATATCCCAGTTTACATTTTACTGTAATTGGCTGGCAGTCTTCGATATGACTTGTAGAAGAGCTGTAAATAATGATTGTACAGCAGGCCCATTCGGGCGCACCCGTCCTTAAAGGGTTAATACTGCAGTATTTTTTAACCAACGATACTTTTTCGATACCTTCGATACTACCGAAAATTCGATATGAAGTTTTGAATTTCGATATACTACCGATACCAATAAAGTATCGGTATCAAAATCGAAATTCGATAGTATCGGACACCCCTCACAACCACGACTATACTCAGTCCATGCCCAAGCGATAGCGAGTATATGGTGGCAATGCCTGTTGGGTAATTAGCCTCATTTTTTTTAAATTTGGGCATTTGAGCATTAAATAACCGAACCTAAACGTTATTTTTGAAGATAGTACGAAAACATGGAGAGTCAAAGGCTAAGACAGCACCCTTCCTCTATCCACAGAGAACGAAACTTAATGACAAGAGCTTCAACCAATAGGTTACCTAGCAGGGTATGACACTACTAACAGGAAACACTACTGCGTCTGGATGCCTGAAGAAGTGACTGGATCAACGGTGGCACACACATGAAAGATCTTGAGTACATTGCAGACCAAGACAGAGGAACCTAGATGGTGAACAATGTCTACGGTGATAGACATTGTTCTCTGTATTACAATGAACCTAACATGCCATGAACAGCATACCATACATGAATCGGATTTAGACTATACAGAGAGGACTTAATTGAGGAACCCGATATCGAGGGAGAGTGGTGGAGTTAAAGGCTACAAGTAGTCACCTCGCCAGCTAGAGGAGCTTGTCATCCCAAGTACAATCAATACGAGTTGACCATCGCAAAAGCAAGGCAAGACGCACAACGTTAAATTGCAGAAGGGTTAACAGCACAACGCAAGTCACCAGTGAGGTTATCGAAAGGTTTAAGTGGAGCATGTGTTTGCTAAAACAGGACTGGATCAAGGACAGATTTGGTGGACTGATTCAGCACAACAAAATGATGCTTGCAATTTTTGTAACTTCTAAACTAGCGTACCGAATTTCATTCTGTTTTTTTGCAATGGCCATGCCTTGCCAATGTCTACAAGTTTCTAATTGAAACTGGGGTTCTGCGAAGCATGGTTAAAAAGTTAGCATCACGATGACCTTGAAAATATGAGTCACGGTCAGTGATCGATTCATGGTTAGTTGGCCCCCCGTTCGCCTACATACCATGCAAAGTTTTATTATCCTAACATTAACCATCTTTGATTGCCAAGGGTGGCCCTTCCTTTCTGCCCCACCCTGTATAAATATGTGTAGCTACAGCTTTACATAGGATTTATGTGCCACAAAAACTAAAAGAACTAGCTGTATAAAATGTTGGCTGGCCAGTACATCTACGGACCCAGACTGCACTGTTAACCCAAGCATTTGGACGGACATTACAAAAATAGACTATGGCCATTCCAGTGCTGGAAAAATCGAGGTTGTGGTTAGCTATTGCGAATGAAGAGTTTGCCAATAACACTGATTTACGACATCATTTACATTTTTATAAGCGTACAATAAAACTTCAGTACTTACGATTCAATGGTTTGAAGTAATGGATCAGGATCTGCCTTCTCTTGTAGCTGGGCCATCTGTTCCCGGGCAAACCTAATTATGTCTGCCAAAGACTGGGAAGCGTTTGAATGCCTTTCTTCATCACTCGTAGGGTCAATTAAAGCCACTAGATGTTGAATGATTTTCTGGTCATTTAACCACTAAAAACAAATAGATTACCAACATACAATAAATTATAAACTGTCCTGTTAAATGCCAAATCTATGTGCGAAACAAACTTATGGAAAAATGTTACACACGTTTAACACTTGCGTTCTAAGTTTCCCACTTTCTACACAAGTAACAAGTCGAAGGAGCAGATCCATAATAGCGGACGTACTTAAATGGTTAATAAGGAGGTTGACGAAGTCTTCTTTTGTCTTGAGGAACTCTAAAATCTGTTGAAAAGATGCGTAAATAGAAAAGTATTCGATTCCGTGAAGTTACATACAGTAGAACCTTTTTTGAACGAAACCCTTTTTATGAAGAAAAACTTGCAGCTGTCCATTTGGCTTTAGTTCAAATGTATATAAAACATACTGATTCTGCCAGCGATCTTGTCCTCGCAAGAGAATCAAAGTTCTCTAAGTAAAATCCGATGAAACTGGTACATAATGGGATGTCACTCTGCACCTTTTATCTTCTTAACTGCGTACCCGTAATTTATGCAATTTTTACGTTACTTCTGTGTCACTTCTTTCATCACTGTCTTTTAAGGCTAGCCAACCAACAAAACCAGTGCCAGGGCGGCGGGAGGGTAGTTAAAGTAGTTTCGTCGGATTCTAATTGGTAAGTTAGCTGGTAGAATCAACATATCTCTATCATAACACTCGCGTAACTGTGTGACATAAAGGGAGGATTAGAAAACATGACGCTTTACTAGCCCTTCACCAGCAATTAAATCAGGCCTTGCTTCTGCAAAACTCGCCCAGCCAGCCCGGATGTCAATGATTATAAACAGGTAGCCCCCCCCCCCCAATGCACACGTCCAGTTCGCAATTGTCAAATTTGGGAGGGTAACGCCCACCCACAACCTGCAGCGGCAAAAGCCACAGCAGACTTCACCGACTGCACTCGAAACTGCTGTGTATTCCAGCCATGCGTAGGACTGAGCAAGACCACCTTGCCATCGTATGCGACGTGACCGCACGTAAGATAAAAACTAACTACCGGACACACTCCCGTAGGCCGAGTGTGTTCATCACACAGCGGGCCCGTGCGGCAAATGTAAGACTACATATCTCATAGCTAATGCTCGCTTGTCATGCCAAATCATCCGTAGGATCAAGAACTGCAACCCATCACACGCGGTTTTGTGATCCTGTAAAACAAAAATGGCCTCTCCATAATGTATATCACACCACTCCAATGACAATCGTGCCAGTTCACTAGCCCTGATTCATGCAGCACAGCCAAATCACTTTCAAAGTCAGTAATTTCCGCTTCGGTGGATACAACGTTAGTAAATATATCGCCACCATCGGTAGGTCCCAGATAACCACCACACCCAGGGCAGAGAAGCTTTTTTCGAAATAGATCCTTCAGAAGCGTCAAACCACGGGGCGGTCTCGACAAGGCTATGTCCTCACACCCCTGATGAAACAGACGTCACAGCCAGATACCCCATTAATACTTCGAAACAGTAATCCACGTGAAAATAATTCTGCCAGAAAACTTGGGACACATTTCCGTCGGTGCCGTCACTGAATCCAAACTCAGAACACTGCACCAGTCATTCCATCGTGATCACTTCTAATTATAAACACAATGCATTGATGATGCAATATCTGCAGAAACCGTACCTTTCACAAGGTCCGAAATCCCATCATCACAACCCGGTATGACTGCTGGGTTCGCTTTTGAGAGGCACAACATTTTCCGATCAGATCGACCGGTCTGCTCTGCCTGTCAGCAAAGCCACAACACTAGCATCTTCCCTGGGAGGCATCACCCTGAACACCATCACAATTAGCAACTAAACTAAAATGGCCCGTATCTACTGCCCTTCCTGGGTAGCGCGGGTCTGTAGTGGCCGATCATAACCTCTTCCCCAGGGCCTTTTCCATGGGCTCCAACTCAGGTGAAACCCCCGCGGTGGAACACACTACGCCCGAGCACAAGTGACGCTCGCTTCGTCGCGGTACCTTTTGTTAGGCTTGCTTCAAAAGTTTCTGTCGTGGCGTTCCATACACCGTCAAGGTAAGCTCCCATGCCACCAATTCAGGACGCGGTTCTTCGTAAATGCAAACATTTGTCTTTATCTCTGCGAGCCTTATTCATTGATAACAACGCCTATAGTTGTAACGTCGTTGCGTCCACTAACACTTGCAATAACTGGCATTGCCAAGGACTGCTGAAATCTACAGGATCCTTTGGCTAAATTGGAACATGTAAAGCATGGGCAGCAACACCATAAAAAATTCCGACTGGACTGATGCTAATGTAGCATCCACACACTAGATCAGTGTATTGAGATCTCTGCCGTTAGCAGGATTGGTATCCGTGGTGGTAGCAGCTGTTTTGCAGTGTAGCATTTACTGCATAACAAGTCACATATAGATTCCCGTTCTGTTACAGACAAATGCTCATCCTTGTGTTTGTCCCACCATCTAAAATTCAGGAGTATTCCAAGACTTCAGGCATTAAAGTTTTTCAAGCACTTTTGTTCACGCCTGAAATTTTGTTATTTTTCAGGACATGTCCAGGTTTTCATGAACCTTATGAACTGTGCCACTGATCACCTTTTTGGTTTCCTTTTTCATCCAGGATTCTAGTTTACTACAACACCAACGTTACACAATGGCGTCTGTAACTGATACATATTGGTCAAAATTATTTTCGAGAACATTGTAGCAGTTGATCGATAGCTATTCTTTGCTACCTGCAGCCCCCATCTTGCTTGAGGAGACCACTTCCAGCTTGGTTTTGTTGAACCTGTATATGACTGCTCTACTGCACATGCGAATTTCAAGATCGATAGACACGAATTTCAAGATCGATGGTGCTGGTAGTGATGAAAGCTTGTACAAGTAACTTCCAATGGAATTTCGATAATCAAATGTTTCTAGCATTAAATATCTGTCAACGTATTATCTTATTTACAGTTTAGGCAAGTTTTAAGTTTCAAACCACCAAAATAATTTCGCTGTAATGTTTTAATGTTCATTCTAAATTATTTTTCTTTAGTCTACATTTGAACTATTACCAAATAGACATTTGCAAGTTGTCCTTTATAACACTTACTTCAAAGGAGAACCCACCAAAATTACAATTTCCACCACTGTGGAATTACACGTCTTCATTGTTAATTAACTTACCACTTCCGTCTTTCTTGTAATGAGAATGCCCATTGTTTTACTAAAAAAACTGGCCAGCAGCGGATTCAATGGCTTCTCAGCTTCCAAGAAACTATACAGCTTTTCTAATAAAGCTTCATCACTAGCCAAACTATCATTAATTTGCTGAACATCGGATGTGAGCAATTCACAAGCTGTATTTGGATACCTACAGAGAAAATTTGGTTTAAAAAATTGTATTTTTTAATCCACCACCAACATTACTATCAATACGTTAGTAAATTACTCACTTGTAGCGAACTTTTTCATCTAAATCATCAACAGGTTCATTGATTATAAGGTTGACCATCTCTTCCATGATTTCTGGCCGAACTAAACTAAAATGAAAAAAAAATGACATAACGCCATTAATTTGTTCAAAGAGCAGGCTTTAAAAAAAAGAAGAAAAAAAATGGCTGATGATCAGTACATGCGCAGCACTTGAGATACGTTGGTTTAGTGGACACAGAATTTTTATTATGTCAAGAATTTTCATCTTAAAAAGCAGACAACAATACAAAAAAGTAATTTGGGATGGTACTAACCACTAGTGTTGCACGGTAAATCGGTACTCACGGTAAAAAAAAAATTACGGTATCAGTATCGTTTCTTTTTTAGCACCACGGTATCACTGTAGCAGCGGTATTACCATGATGCTGACGACCATTCACGAACCAGCTTTACCTCTTTTTAAAGGCAGCAATTCTTTAAACTAAATTCGCACAAATAGGCGCC
>JAHWFP010056637.1:0-40776 GCA_023313725.1 Lithobius niger
ACTCGTTGTCCCTTGGCTTTGGTCGTTTCCTGCAGTGGTCGTTTTTAGGCCTATGCCTTTTTGCGACCAACACTGCCTCGTCGCCACAACCACCTCCATTTCGCAGTCCTGGTTGGACCATTCACCAGTGATTAGTGGCTCTACGATCGCCTGTCGTTCATTTCCAACACCCTCCGTTCACTCGAACCTACCATTTTGCAACAAAGGTTCCGACGGTGACCAGTTTCGCTGCTGCATCGGCTGACCACCACCACTGACCGTTGCGTCGGCGGCCTGTTTACAAGCAGCGCTCCTCGCTTATCAACATCGGCTACACACTACCGTTCAGCAGCTACCCACTCCTTTCAATCGCATGCGAAAGCTGCACCAGTCGTTTCGCACGACTATGCAATTAAGCCATTCAACTGATGCCACCAGCCCCAGTCCACGGACCCACTCAGAGGCACCCGGGATTAACATGGTCTCAAGCCGAAACGCCCTTGGACCGCCACCACCAGCAAGAACCCCTAAGTTCCTTTCTTATGAACAGTAACACAGACGATCAACAGAAGATAAAGGGACCAGCCCAGCTAAGTCGGCCACTTTGCTTTAACAACTGCTGGCCCATTCGTTCAAGCCGGTCGCCTTCTCGGACCGCCTGGACTGATTTTCAAAGCCAAATTCATTTATCAACGACTTCCAGAAATAACGAGTTCTTCCTGGACTACACATAACAAGGGAGCGACCACCAACAGCCTTAAGGATGCCCTAGTCCAACCTTCGTACATTAAAGAAGGCGCCACACAGACGACATGGTCACCCCCTGCGACCGAGGAGTTTATCCATGGTCGCTCTTCGACCTTCTGTCTACACCATCACATGACCTGTTTCACGATAGTTATTGCAACAATCTAATACTGCCTTTGATGATTAAACATGGTCGATGTTAGTGTTACCACCTTCACCATCCTTGCTGTGGTACTGGTTCATCTTTCCAGACTTGGTGACAAAAGATGGAACGAAGTGTGCATCATGAACAACCGATTACTTAAGCTTCTGCTCCCCCACACATGTTGGCCCGGTCGCACCTCCAACATTTACTGCAGTCCACTCGGTGACTTCTAGCTGTTACCAAGACCTTACCAGTGGTCTTTCGTCTCACTTATATTCTTCTATGTTCATGACATTTTATCCAGTTTCGATAAAACTCTTTGTAGTGGGCATCGCCATACAATTATGATCCATATATCTGCAATGGCCAACCCATCTGCCTGACACTCCATTCTGACGTATTCTGACTACGCACTATTTCACGAGTTCCAGTCTCCTCAATGGCCACCGAGGCCTTCGGTCACAGGCTCTCACAGCTAGTCCCAAGGCTGTCGGTCCCCTGCAGTATTACGGCTGCATCTGTATCGGGCTCTCATTGCCCTGCGCCCGTTTCCCAGTTCTGCAAAAGACAAGGCACCTTTGACTTGACCAGTTTTCCCACCGTCGTTGAGGTGATGTGAGCTATTTATTCAATTTTAGCTGTATTTATCTTCGCACCTGAACATGTACATTATCCATTCTTATCACCAGCCTGGATCCTTACACGATGATAAAGAAGTATTGCAGGTATAACAACATAGTAACCAGCACTATCAACTATGGAGAACGGGATGTCTGTACCAATACAAGTGGCGCTCAACCGGGGGCCACTTCCAAGTGCTACACCAAGACCTCGTCTCGACTGTCCACTATCGCACCTGTGCTCATCAGCCGGCTACTATCGTCACAAGCCAAACGGCTCCACGACTTTTGCTTCCTCGGCTTTACGTCACTCGGTTCTTGGTATATCATTTGGCGGCCGTCAGCATAGGCCGCACGATATAACAATTAGGATCATATCGCTACATGGTGCTTGGGCCCGTCTGGACCAGCAAGTCAGTTAGACCACATCTTCACTCTCAACTGCAATGGATTGCTTACGGTTCACAAGGTCAGTTCATTCTGGGGTAGCGAGCTTGTAGTTCGGGTAGCCGTTACCATGGCCCCACCGCGATCAGTGATGAGGTCTGCTTGAATGCGTATAAGGAAGGTAATAAATATTTCGTCGGCATATAAAAACATCAGTTAACCAGTATACCTGGTTAAAATTGATTTTTATTCCCAACCGAAAATATACATTACCTTTCCCCGCCTGGCCTCCTAAGTTGCCATGGTTACGACTATGAAGAAAGAAAGATGAAGCATGTTCCAGATTGGACGCTTTTATAGGAGGCCTGCACCACCCATGTGCAGTGTGGTAACTACAAGGCTGACAGGCAGGCCAACAAGTTTTGCTAAGGTTTGTGCACGCTGAGGAGGAGAATGCATACCAGGCAGGTTTGTATATTTTCGGTTAGGCAATAAAAACAAATTTCAACCAGGTACCCTGGCAAAGTGATGTTTTATATCCTGTCTCCTCGGAACGAATTTTGAAAAATTAAAGAATAATTTTTCTGACTTTATTTTTGCTTTGTGTTAATTATTGCTGTAGCGGCTTTCAAAAAATGGTTCTGGTTAATCGTTTTTCAATTTGGTATGTGTTTTTTTAGTTCTTTAAAGGCTTGGCAGCATCTGGAGCATGGGCGTGCTTTGATGAATTCAATCGTATTGATGTGGAAGTGCTTTCAGTTGTGGCACAACAGGTGAGTACTAAAATACCAGGTGAGGTAGAAAACTTATTATGGTCAGTTATTATTAAACTAAAACGAAGAGTTTTCTTTGTACGTAATTTAAGGAAAATGTTAAAGCTGCAGACATTAACAAACACCGCATTGTCACACCCCACCAACCACAAAACTGAAATACATCGGCAAAAGTACAGCTAAGGTTCCCTGACTACGCTTTGTTCCATATTGAAGTCACGCCATCATCTATAAGTAGCTTCTTCAAACCAGAAATTTGGCTTACTGGTATCGTGTTTTTTCTATTATAGCCAAAGAAGTTGGCATGCTGATGTTACCAAAGGTTCATACCCACCCATGTTTTGCCTCCTGATGCTGATCCCGCTTCAGCACTTGTTACCCCAACTCCACTAACCCAAACCCAAGCAATCATCCCCTCTCGACCAAACCCCAATCCCAAGCCTACACCACACCATCCAGCCTTGATGTATCTCTGACCCTGTGATTCCTACCCTCTTTGTCGTTGACACCTCTGCCCAACACAACCACAAACCTTCAACACCAAGACTTCCTCCCAAAAATTCCTCCCAAACCAATTTCCTCATCCTTCGAGCTAACCATGCTCCTTTCCCGGACGGCCACCGAAACACCGACCTATAAACAATCCGGCTTACAATTACCCATCCCATTGTGTCGCATCCCAAATGAAAGCCCAGACATTACAATGTGCCTCACTAGCCACATTGACCATATACAACTTTCCTTTATGTACGGCACACTAATGTAGAGGGTTTGGCCAGCAGACATCACGAATTCATCACTGTGCTACGAAGTATTTATGCCAACGTTATCTGCATCAGTGAAACTCGTTGGATGCCTGAGTCGGTGACAATTTTGACTACCTCTCCAATTTCACTACTTTTCTCATAACCTGTTCTATTCGGTTAAGACGTGGAGTCACAATCCGTAATAGCAATGCACTCCAACCGTCACTGAGATCTACCATTTCTAGCCATATCAATAATTAGGAGGATGCATGGTGCAATTTTATACTCGATAATGGAACACATCATTGGCTGTGTTTATATAAAGGCACTCTTTGACAACAACTTCCCAGCGTTCAACTGCTTCCTTGAAGTGCTCCACCAGCAAATTAGCATTAACCCTAATAGAATCATAATCTGCATCGATTTCAACTGTTCCGAATTGATCGTAACCTGTATAATTCTGCGGATGATGCTGGCACCTACCTCCTACATGTTTTCCTGACTTGTGCTGGAGGTAGAGAGACGCCTTCCCTTTAAGATCTGCTGCACTAGTGATATCCTCGCTGAACCCCTTTATCACGTCCCAGTATTTGATTAATCTGACCATACTGTCAATATTTGGAAAATCAGTGCAACAACCATAGACACTACTATACCAGTAAACCGCATATCGTTGGTGTAGCTTACTGGGATCTCGTCAATAATTCATAAGCTACATCAATTGGAAATCCAGGTTAGCATACTCCACATGCAAACTTGTGATATCCTTTGAGACATACTCACCAACCTGTGTTGTTACCCTCATTCCTTTGAAGAACACTGAGAGAGCTAAATCGCCTCCTTGGATGGATGGGATGATCAGGAACTTTTAATCTTATGGTGGAAGACTTACAAGACACCAACTACACCATGTATCTTCCACAGCCAAACAACTACTTCAGAATGTGTCAAAAAAATGTCTACGAAATAAATTTCCTTAAAACTTCATCAAATGATCTTTGTTTACACTAAGTCAAGCCCTTCCAACGACCCCTCAAACTTCAAAAATACTTTTTCTCTAACTCGGTCCAGTTTTTAATTTCATTAAACGAACAGTCTGTAAATTTCAATTTGTTGTCTGACATGCATTTCGATCCTAACCACGCTTCTACCCGTTTCATCCTCACCATTAACGATTTTTCACTTGAAAATGTATTTACAAAATCATCTGCAAACAGTGCACGCAATACTACCAGGGCCGTAGTGAAGGATACTTGGTTTGGGGGGGGGGGGAGTGATTCTCATTTTGCCAACTCATCTTATGATTTTGCCAACTGGTTTAAAGATTGCCAGTAGTGCTGCCAGTAAAGTACTTTTGAGGGGGTCTGTCAAGCTCAGCTAGGGGATCTGGGGGAGCGCTACAAGTCACCCCAGTGGGGTTCGGGGCGGAGCTCCGGAAACTGAAGCATTTTACGCTATTTTAGTGCCTGTTTGTAGCCTCCAGAGAACACTGAAGCAACAAATTGTCAAGCAAATGTTGGTGATTTTTTTAATTCATTTTCTAGGATGGTAGGTTTCGTAAAAATTTTATTGTGACTAAATCATGTTTTTTTAGATATTTTTTTTCCAAATTAAATTAAACCGAGTTCAGGTTAGAATTATATAAACAGGCCAGCTGGCCATTGACGATTAAGGGTTGACTTAATTTTACATTTTGGACTTTAGTAGGCTATAATGAATGACGACGACTCCTGTGTGCAAGCATAGGCAGCAGGTCAGGGGCAGAAATTTTTTTTAATGTACTATCGAAAAGTGAAAAGTAATGAAATCTTTTTCTCAGTTGTATCCCAAACAATATGGGCCTAGAGGTATCATTGTAAAAAAAACTCACATTTTCAAACAAAAACATGCTCCAGTTTTTAAATAATGGAGCATCGAAAGACGAAAGAAATGGCAAAACTTTTTACCTCAGTTTTGGCCAAAACAACTTGAGGTATTATTGGAGAAGAGCTTCTACATTTGAAATCAACATGCTCCAATTTAATTTTTTTCCATTGATCTTGGGGACCAGTCATTATTTATGGCCGTGGGGGTGGGTTGGGAAATGAAAATGTGACCACTAAATTTTTGATGACTCCCCCTTCAAGACCTGAAAGAAACCTTGGTTCCCCCCACCCTAAGGTCCAAAAATGATATGACCACCCCCAAAAAATCTTATACACCCATCTTTTGTCGAGATTCCTACAAAGGTATGATGAACAGACTGTCTGCTTGTACGACCACATCCATAGTAAGCACCTGAAATGCAGAAGACGCCAAGAAACCAGGTGCCAAGGCTTTTCTACAAAGTTTTTTGTAAAAACTATACTAAACACTCACAGCATGGGGGGGTCTGGTGGTCAGTGTGTTTTTGACCTCCCCTTTTGATGAGACCTGAAAAATTTTTGACCTTCCCCTTTAGAGGGTCCAAAAACTTCATGACCTCTCCCTTCCTCCGGCCCTCCCCGGCAATAAATAATTAATTTCCCGAACGGTAATTTTTGCCCTCATTTCATGGCCTTTGGGTCACTTTTGTCCTTTAATATGGGATCTTACGAACTCTTACCGTCAAATTTTGGACCTTCGAAATTAACAAGTTTAAAATTTTTTAACAATTTTCATTTGAAAAATATAGTTGTTTCTGCATTAATACAAATTCAAATTTAGTGGCGATAGGTTAACAGAAAAAGGATAACAGAAAATCAAACAGCTAACTCAATTTTTCAACTCGGTTTTTGATTTTGCCAACTGTACCCGATTTTCATGAAGTACAGCTTCAGTTCGTTATTGTTTTAACTAAAACCAAGGCACTGATGACTAGTAGACGAACTAGTAAATCAAATAGGTAACTCTGCATTAATTTTTTAGATTTATTTGATATCATTACTTCAGAAGGCGATAACTTGGCAGAAGTCCTTACGCAGAGGTTGTTTTATGCAGAGTTTGTTGATATTTCTGATCTACCTAAGAAATGTTTTAAATCCTGGCAGTGATGTTGTGTTTTGGTATATTAATATGCCAGTAATTTTCTACCCTCCTAAAATAACCAGTCACGAGTTGCTCCATGCTAAAACCCCTTCTGAGTGGCACTGTTTAACAGAAAAAGAACTATAGGAAGTAAAATTGCAACTCATTTTTTAGTTTTTCCAACTGTGTACGATTTTCGCGAATTTAATTGTTATCACGACTTCAACCTCGGTGCGGATACAGTTTTGTCCATTTTTTTGTAAGTTTATATTCTACATTATCTGTGATACTTATAAGTTATGGTGGTGACATAGCAAACAAAACGGCCAAGTCAATTTTCAATTTCGCCAACTACGCAAATTTTCGAGGAGCTACTTTCCCCCCACTTCTTACAGCCTAGCTATGCAGGGAAGCAACCAGAAATGATCAGGGGGCAGCGTTTCAGTTACTCCCAAGCTACACAGAAATGTTGCGAAAACAGATGGAAAAAAATGTATTGTAAACTTTACTTTCAAACTGACGAAATGATAATAATTAACCAGTACTCGTGGATTTGTCCGATTTTCCCAACTGTATGTGTTTCTTGGATGGTTGGGAGGGGGGGGGCTCGGCCCTGAATACTACATTGGAGAAACCTAATTTTTACGGCTACAACATAAATCATCAGTAGATGATGCCTTCAAATCTTGTTTTGATATGTTCTTTAATTGTTGATGTTTGTTTGGGTGGGTGCTCCGTGTGCCTTTTCTTTTCTATTTCTATTTCAGTTCGACACTACCAAGATGCTTGCAATTCACTTTTATAAATGTTGGTCAAACACCTAACTGGAATCGAGCTTCCTTCCTATGAACATAAAAATACTCACACCAGACTCGCAGTACAAACCACAATGCCAATAGGCTCCCAAAAATAAATGGATAATATGCACGGGGCTCGTGTAGGGCAACATACAAAACTAACACATCCGTTTCCAGAATAGATGAAAATGGATAATGGGGAAAACTGGGGCAACACATACAAACAAAAAAAAAAACACTACCATCTTAGTTGTACAGATTAGGGATTTCAAAAGACCACTACAAAGCCTTGTCGTCACTATACACTTACGTCACTTCGTTAGGAAATTATTGTTGCAATTACTGTAATGTTACTGTAGTCAGTTTATATTCCCAACCCGTAGTCAGCATGCATTCGATATTAGCTAGTGGATTATTGATGGCACATCACTTTCTACTGCATCAGAAAGGCATGTAACAGTTATACGAGATATTGGATGAGTGGTGAGGGGATATTGATACCCAGTAGTACAGAATGGAGGAGTGAGTTGTGGTTGCTAAACGTCTGCTGCACTTTCAGTGTCATTTAGTGGTGGCCTAGCAAATTTGATTTCATCTAGCAAATTTGATTTCATCTAGTAAATTTGATTTCAGATATTGTGCATTGTGCGAGCAGTTCAGACAAAAGCAGAATACTTCATGTTTGAAGGAACTGAACTTAAACTGAATAAAAATAAATGCTATGTTGCCATTACTATGAATCCTGGATATGCTGGTAGATCAGAATTACCGGATAACTTAAAGGTAACATATGGTGCTTTAAGTAATTAGGTATTTTAACTTGTCCTTGTGAGGTACATTTTTGATTTGTATATTTTCTCCTTCGTATCTTTCTTTTTGAAAATGCACTTTAAAATAATGTAACCGATAATACATAGTTATCAAATAAAACACAGCCTCTACGACGTATGCATGTAATCTCTTACCATTTCTGAAAATGTAATCTACAAGGGTTAATGGGCACAACTGGGAATAGGGAAATACCAAAGGCCCAATAAGATATCCCTTTTTTTTACCTCGTTATTAACGCAGTCTAACACCGCAAGTGATTTCTTGTGTGCTGACAGTAAATTAAGCACTAGTGAATTTGAAGCAGTGTAACCAATCCTGTGCAAAAACTTGTATGGTGCCCTTCCAGTAACTTTTAGCACAGCCGATTGGTTACGGAAGTTTTTAAGACTTCTGCCTCAACTTCCGGGATATTAGTGAGGGTGTTAGCAGGCAATGGATGGTCAAGAGGAAGTCACCTGATAGATTGTGGTGCTGCTGGCGTTGGCAGCTGTACAGTTAACTTCACTATTGCTGGTCCTTGCGCCTACAAAATTGAGCATCAGTTGTATTTGTGTTGTCTGATGAAGCTTTGGGGAGACTTTTGTGTTCCGTTTCATTGTGCACGAGCCCTAATGTGTGCTGCAGGAGTTGAAACCAGTAGAAACGAAGTAGTAGGTCGGTGTTACTACACACGGCACAAACTACTGAACAGTGACTCGTAAATGTTTGTAAAGGATTTGCTCCGGAATGCTTTAGTTGACGGCCAGTCGCTGTGAACAGAACCTTTTTTGGAAGAAAAAAATTTCTGAAAAGGTTAGGTGATATTGACAGAAGAGGGTGTCCCTATAGCACACGTATGTACGTATCCAGAATTTTGTGCAGATCTTGGTCGAATTCCTTGTGCCTCTGTAGATATACGTCAAACATTACTGTTTTGAAAGCATATGAAAGGCCAAAGGCTTGCAGATATTCGTCCTTTGTCAGGACTGATACAGCCTATGATTGAACTTTTTAATTATATGACGATCTCATCGAAATTAACAATCGTACGTGATTTATCTGGCTGGACAGCCTGAACAGGTAAAACAATTAGTAATACAAGATAAATATTTTTACCATCCAGCATAACCTTTTCTATCTGTGCACTGACAGGCATTACATGCTAAATCAAATCTGCCAAAGTTTCCGAACAAAAGCCTGTGCTGCTGTTGCTGTCAAACACAAGGCCAGACAGCAAACCACTGTGTCCAATGTTGTGATTCAGCTGGTGAGGAGGAGGAAGGAGGAAAAAAAACAGTAACTCTGTCTAGACGGATCAATTCTGTTGCTGGTGGTGCGGAAAAGGTTGTGGACCACCATGAAAGGATAATGGTGTAGCCACTGTGATGTCACTCACTGTATCGAAAGGTTACAACAGTCCACTTTCTTTCACGCTGAATTTTAAACCATATGTTGCTAAGCATTGCATATTGCACTCGACAATGGCAATGACGTCATTAAAATAAATGTCTTGTGCCCACGTGGTACGGGATGATCCAATGATGTTGCTCAATGGGAACTTTGCTACCGCCAACAAGAGGCTAAGGTTGTGCCCCAACACCTTATTTCTTCTGTTGTTGTTAGCCTGTCCGTGTTCTGTTAATCGGCATCCTTCGGGTCGTCAACAAAAGCTTTGTGCTAAGTGAAAGAGCTCATCGTATTTTCACGGTACAGCTGGATTGAAATTGCAGAGCAGCAGATATCGAATATTGAACACTTTTTTTTGCCACTGAAGCACTGATGTAGTATTATTTCCTGGACGAAAACTGCGTTGTTGCATTCTTAGCATTGTTATGTAGAAAACTTGCCTCATTCGAACTATCTAAGCAATGCAATTTTGTTCTGTTTAAACAATGTAAAAATAACTCAGAAGCTTCACACAATATTTGCACAAATGACGACATCTACCAGGAACGGTTACTCCAAAAGCAGGATTCAGTACAACATTTGAAGTAATCAAAATTCGATGTCCATTACTGAACACTTTAGATAAAACAATGCTTCAGGCAACCGCAATTGTTAATATTAAAATAATCTACATACAAAAAAAATCCCTTACTCCGATTACCAGAAAAGGACTACTACTCGGTGCTGAATTGTTGTACTAAACAATTACACATACACGTTAAACAATTACATGAAAATTTTCGTCATTCGTGTGTTATGTGTTAGCTGCTGCGCCTGGAAAATCAAACTTTCGTCAAAATTGCTGATTGCTGATGGGTAAAATGAAAGAATCCGTGTTTCAGCTAAACGCTTATAGTTTTAAACCAAAAGAAGGTAAGTTGTTAATTTAAAGGCCTGTAGGCATAGAAATTAGTGCTGGAAACAGTGCAAAGGTTTTTTCGTAGATGCGGGTTTTCAGAGATGAACTGAATTGTTTCAAAGTGGGTAGCAACAGTCACTGCATGTGCGATCATTGACACTTTTTTGTAATTATTTGCAACAATTTGGCTGTGCTGGTTACGGAATGTGTTATTGTCGGCGGGCTAAAAGTTAGGTTTCTTGTGGCAATATTCATATCTCAGTGCGTGCAGTCTGGGCCAGGGTTATGCCATGTTACGCAACGTCACACCAGGTCGCATTGAATAAGGCATTACCCACTCTTTGAAGATTCTGTCGTTATTTTTAAAACAATTCCAGCTTCATTGTAAATATTTACGCTAACCAAGGGAGGAGCGACTGAAGGGAATGTGCTGATTGAGTGAGCAAAGCAGACGAAAATTAGAATTTGTTAGCCAGTATGTGCAAAAATGTTATTGAAGAAACATAATTTGGCGGGGCATGGGCATACACGAAGTACCAAACCGTACCAGTATTGCATCCAACACCACCCATGTGGCTCCAGCTAGTGCAATAATAATATTCTTACCGCTTTTTTGCAGAGATTGGCAGCATTTCAGTTGTCTGGGTTGGATTCATCTAACGTAACAACTGCTAGAGTGTAACGTTACCCAGCGCAGCATGGGCGTACAGTTGTGTTTCTGCTGGGGTTCATTGTTGTAGTATTTATTGCTCCCAGGTTGTTTGATGATGGATGAACAAAGGTTGGGCGCAATGCAGGAGACAAAGAAAACGAAAGATGCTCACGAGCAGTCAGAGAGCAGCCAATATGAGCACCCACTGGGCTACAACTAAAAAGGCTTTGTTTGTTGTTCCTTAAGATAATAGTTTGGCTAAATATAGGTCGGCAAATGCATACATCTAATTTCATACCGTCCCTACACCAAACCAATGAATGCAACTACATTACTTCCCTCCTAATTACTGATGGACGTAGTAAACATATTTTTTTAATTCCCTCTTAACAAAGAAGGAAAGAATTACGTAACTACCCATCTTCTTTCATAGGTTGACAATCACATCTTTCATGTTTTCTGTGTTTTCGTTATTTTCCTGTGCATTTTTTTTCAGTAATAGTTAATTTTGTTGGCTCTGTAAGAGCCCTTAAATAATATCTGCTACAATTAGATCACGTCTTTAACTGTATGCAAGTTTGTAATTTAAATTTTCTGGTTTGATCATTAGGCACTATTTCGCACTGTTGCCATGATGGTTCCCGACTATGCAATGATTGGGGAAATCAGTTTGTATTCCTTTGGATTCATTGATGCCAGGAAATTATCAATAAAAATTGTTACAACATATCGCCTTTGTTCGGAACAGTTGTCTGCCCAGTCGCATTATGATTATGGGATGCGTGCAGTCAAAGCAGTCTTGTCAGCTGCAGGAAATCTCAAGCTAAAATTTCCTGAAGAACAGGAAGATATTTTGGTAAGCAACCACAGTTATATTCATACTACAAATAATATAATATTAAGGGACGTCCAAGTGGGATTCACTCATGTACAAAAAAAAAACACGAAAAACAACTGTTTTTTAAGGCATTCTGAGGTGATAGCTTGACTTACGATCCAACTGAAGGCTGTCATGTGGGAGATGATATCACACCTGTCCGTCCACCACCTCGTTTTAGCCCCCAAATTACAAAAACCAATCCATATAAGCATAGTTTTATTTCTGTACTTTAAACACTTTGATGGTAAAGCCTTTTTCAGCCCACTATCTAAACGAGAACATTAAACAAGGCCTAACCATGCTATTTGAAAATGGTGAGTGGCTGTATTTGCTTAAAGTTCCGTTTTCAGACTAATATCGAATGGTTTTTTTTATAAACCATTTAAATTAACTAGCTATTTAAAAAGAATTTCGATTCATGCCATGCTCGATAATTGTTGTTTTTCCCGTAATTAAAATTTCAGAATATTTTGGTAATGCTCTACTCTGAAGCTTTATAAAAAACAGACCTTTTCTAGCTTTTAAATATTAATGTACTAACGTCGCTTAACATAAATTCTAATACTTTGTAAGCAAGTCCTTATTGCTTAATCCTAATATTTATGATAGATATCAAATATCGTTCAGTTGCTATACGGACGTTATTGCAGATGCTATTGCAGTGTGGTACACAACAAATTGTCTGTGTAATTCTGTTCTGTTTATTATCGTGAGACGTGTGGTGAAGATGTATTTTTTCTCACAGTTCCACGAAAAGAATTCCGCAGGGGCTACACACTCTTCTCTTCCAATCCATTGTTTCTCAAACATGTTGTTTAGCAATGCTTTGACTTCTGTTATTATCCAGTTGGCTGAAGTCATGGCATCCACAGTATATGTCGTAAATATCCATACTGCTATATCCTAAAAACAAAAGCGAAAAGCCATTTCTTTTTATTTTTACATTTCGTTGCCTAGCGCATTGAAACACTATTTGGTACTTTTTGACTTATTAGAGCGAAGTTAATGGAGTTCTGCTATTAAAGGATTCCAATGCAAAGTTTGTGACAGCATCACGGAAAAACTGTTGGTCCAAATGATTTTAAATTTTGGGCTTAGTCGCGGCCCTGCACAGACCAGGTTTAGCATCAGAAAAAAACCGACATCGAATATGTGGCTGAGGAACAATCACAAAAAAAATTGTGCCATGATAAGTCAGTGGGAATCACAGAGCTCGATGTTTACTGTTGCTAACATTATGAATCATTGTACATATATGTCAACAATATGTTGAATGAATGCGTGTGCTGTGCTGCCACTGAACAGGTGACGCAATAGCCCAATCACTGCAAAAAAGTGTACGCTATATGGGTTAACAAGGAATCTGTTGTCCATGTTTGACCCATTGAGTTTACGTGCAAATAAATTCGATGTTCCTCTGATTTCACCTTTGTTCAATTGGTGACGATTAACAACAAAAAAGGTCACTACACTATCCTTTGCTATTATGCTGCTTTGTCTGTGGCACTTTAGTCGACTTCCTTTCATTAATCTGTATCGGCATTGGCACTGTTGCACTCCTACCGTAGAAGCCTGAGTTGTCTGGTGGTTGGTCATTTATTTAATACACTTCTGTACTTCGGGTTTATTTGAGGCAACGTAGTAATTACAATAGTTTCGGCCACCGTGGTGCTCTTCTTAACTAACAACCACTAATAAATAAATAAATAAATAAAGCACTTTATTGCCCCGGGAAAAAAGATCAAAATGACTGGGAAGGAACTTAAAAAAACGACAATGAAACCAACCCTATTGGCTGTGGCCAAGAGAGATAAAAAATAATAGTTATGAAGAATAAATAGAAAACACTGATAATTTCAAAGTACTTCTTTAATTGCAAATCTACTCTGCCCATATTTTACGTGATTTTTATTTCCCATTAACCGCAGATAGTTATTCAGTTGGCTTTGCTGAACATTTCAAAGCCAACTTTATCTTTATCTATTATTAATAATATGTATTTTTTTAAATAGTTACTGCGATCTATTTTAGATGTGAACCTACCCAAATTTTTAGCCCATGACGTACCACTCTTCGAAGGCATTATATCGGATTTGTTTCCTGGAATACATCTTCCAGAAGCAGACTATGTAGTAAGTAGAATTGCTGGACATTAATAATTAGTAGTGATGCATTTCAATGCTCTTCTGAAGTGACTCGTAAGTTTTTTTTTTATATTCTAGGTTTTCCTTAGTGCTGTGTCTGAAGCTTGTGATGATGATAATCTTCAAGCCACTGCCAATTTTAATCTTAAAATCATTCAGACTTATGAGATGATGATTGTTCGACATGGGTATGTTTCTAGGTTTAAAATTTAAACTGCAAAATTAAGATTGAAAGTATCCAGTACCAAGGGGTTGCCATAGGAGGAGGGCTGGAATTATTCTATAATGTACAGCAATTAGCCACTGTCATGTCAGCGAATATGTACCAAGTGAACATAGAAAATGTGTATATAAAAAGTGGATATAGCTAGGTCCAACACACTGATGTGTCAAAACGATATGTGAAAGGAAAACTGTAAAACAACAAAACTAAACAACTTGGAGGCAACATTAAAAGGTTATATATCAACATATTTTAATAGCTGTAAGGGGTGGTGATTACTCTATAATTTATGAAGTTCGTTTGTTGACAGCAGAGGTTTGACATACTATGTAATCCATCAACAAAATTGCTAAATCACTTTTGTACAGATTAAAGTGTGATTAAAGGTTTTTTTGGTACTAACACAGTTGTAACTGTGCATAGATTTAATAAGTACAGTACTGTAAAGGACACGCACCTTTAATATTGTAGTTTTGTCTGCAATGACGTTTGCTATAAAATAAAAACAGCAGTCCCAGAAAACGTTCCTGAGTGGTCCAAAAGTTCCCAGTTTAGACGAAGTTGTTTCTGTGTTCAGTTTATTTTAGTTATTTAGGAGTTTAAGATATTTTTTGTATGGTGTCTGGTGTTAGTAGGTTTCCGTACATAAGTCAAAACTGAATTACTTGGATATACTTAGATGTCACGTTGGATACTAGTAACGTTCGATGATTGAGCCAACGTTCGCAAATGTAGCTCATAGGCAGTTCGTTGGCAATGGCTTTGCTATTTTGTTGAAATGTTGGCATGCCTCTTACGTCAGTGCAAACACATTGTCCATGCAGTGTAGGGTCTCTCCATTTAAGCCACAGCGTTAGTGGCCCAACATGTTTTTTAATTACTTTAACTTGCTACTGATATAATGCACTTATCGGCAGACATGACAGGTATGAATTAACCTTATAAATATTGACCTATTCGTTTCAGTTAATAAGTGTGGGTTTAGAAATGTGTATTTAGATTTTTATCTTTATGTTAAAGCATTACCAGAATCTGAGAATGCCTTTATATACTAGGAAACAGTCTTTAGACCTATTGTAGGCGGAGCGAACAGACCTTTATTTCAAATTTATATTTAGTGTTTATTTTAATGACTGTACCATATTTGTTAATGCTCCTTAAAAATCTAGGAGAAATGCTCATTCGGCTAGTTTGGGCTATTTGCCTTTTGGTGCGATGTACTGTTATTTGCAGGCCTTTGTCTTATTTTAGCTTTATTTTCAAATAGGCCAAAGCTATCTTATAATTTATTAATATTATATTAATAGGCTTTCGTTTGCTCCATCATTTAGTGTCTGTTTAGCTTCTTTCCTCACCTGACACTAAATTAATACTGATGCAAACCTATTTACGTTGCCTGTTTGATTTGTATGTCAGAATGCCTGAGCACGGAATCGAACTCACGACCTTTGGAACCAGAGACTGAGGTCTCTTCCAAAGGTCGTGGGTTCGATTCCCCGCTCAGGCAGTCTCACATAAGTCCAAAAAGCAACGTCAATAGGGTTGCTTCTGTATTAATTTGACTCGAGCCTTCGGCTTTCAGTCCTCTGTTCCGAGACTAAAGATGTGACCTATCGCCGCCACCACTGCCGCTGATAAAAAATAAAACGGCACGTTTGTCATGGCTGGTTGGGCTGCCGCCGCTAATAATTCTGACATTATTTACAACAATAATTACTGCTGCGCAAAGTGCCTTCCCTAGATTACAAAATGTTAATAATAAAGCATTTCACTGTAAGCCAAACAATCATCTGTGCGATAGTTTTTAACAATAATTAAAAAATTCAGCAGGTTGGCAATGCTGCCACTGGTCTAACACTGGTCTTGACTTGACAACGCCACCAACGAAAATATTGATGCGCACACCTCTATCACGCACGGCGACAGCGATTTTAAAACCACATTATAATCCAACAGTAATGATTCAATATTGTAGGTCAAAAAGTGTTAGCTCTTAGACCTACTTTAGCCTTTAGGCCTAATTTGTAGCTTTTAGGGCTAATATTTAGTCGTCATTTGTATTTCGTAAGTAGTAGCTGCGTTTGAGTTTAAGCCTATTCTTTAATACCACGGTTTCGAGTACATATGTTGCAGTGGCAACGAGGAATATTTAAACTATTAGATGCATTCATGTTGTTTCGTTGTATACGTCGTCCGATGTATAGTTCGTTTTATATGTATAGCTTCGCCGTGATACGACAATTTCGGTTTCATATTCGGAATTTCCATCGCTAGTGTAAATACCAGTTTCGTTACCGTACTGAAGGTAATCCCTCCAAGCATTCGTTTTTTCAAATGATGCTAAGGTGTGTCGTACCGGAATCCTTTTTTTTTTATGTTTGCGTTTCTTCGTGTAGTGGTTGAATGCAAGGGCCAAATGTTATTATTTCATTGAATTACGTCGAAGAATTACGTCGAAAAAGGTTATCAGCTAGAAAGAAGAAACGAAAATTTAATATTCCGTGTTTTTTTAAGTTCACTTGACTACCACCAGCAAGGTGTATGCGTCGTCGGAATTCCTTAACTATTCACGATTCCAAATTTACAATGGTGAGTGTTACAAATAAATTCGAAAATTTGTTATTTCTCCCGTAATAATTGTTCAATTTACGTCAAATTTTGGCTCAGCAATACTGTTTAGGGTATCAAGCATTGTACCAAATTTTATTCCAATCCGATCTTTCGTTTGGGCTCCACCCAGACTAAAAATGTGCAACCAACGGACCAACAGACCAACGGACCAACCAACATTTTGCAATTTGGTGTCCGTTATAGGCTACGCTTCGCTCGCTCCGCCAATAATTAATATTTATGCTTAGGCTAATGATGTGGAGGCTACTTTCTTCTTTACCTAACTAAATCTATTACTTAAATCAGTTAAATGACTGTTTATTAAAAATTTACCTTCAAATGCAGTCGTTTGTAGATTGGAACTGCAGTTTCTGTTTTACCAACGGTTGGAAATGTAGTTCGTACTGTGTGAACATAAACTGCCTTTTAAAGTACAAATCAATCATTGTTGCAAATTGAGTTTGTATTTCAACTGCTCAAATGGTTTGTGTTAAACTGTAATTTTCAACTTGCATTTAGTTGAAAACCCTCGAATTAAGAAGACTTAGATCGGACCTAAACTATTACGGAGCCTAGCTAAAGTCCCTAGGGGGGCCGTAACATTTATCCTAACTGACAATTGCTCATAATAATGATCTGCAGTTGTCTTCCAAACTCGATTTGTAGGACTTTATAAAATACATGGTGAGGAAGACCACCTGAAGTGCGTGAGTTTGTGAGATAGATAGGCAGATAAGCAGATAGATATAATTAAGTTGGACTTCTGCATAAAACTGCTCATGATGTCATAGTTTGTTCAGAAAGAAAGTTTGTCTAGACAAGTGTTGACCTTCAAAAATTCCAACTTAATCCCAAAATTAAAAGTAAACAAACACTTAAAAGCGACATGTTTTATTTCAATACGAAGTGACACAAACACGACATTTAGATCTCAAAAGCAACAGGAAATGAAAAGAATTTAACTTCTGACAATGCAATTAGTGTTTTCATTTTATTTTCGGACCAGCCATTGTATACACGTGTTATGAACTTTGAATTTTTAATTAATGGATTGCATTCAATGTACGAACAGCAGAAAGAAACTTGGTTGCAAACAAAATATAAATGGACGACACATTTCGAATCATATATTTCATACCCAACGGATATAATTTATTTGGACTTCTCAAAGGCTTTTGAATCGGTCACCCATATTAAAGTGCTTTTCAAACTTAGTAAAATTGGTTTTACGAATAATTAATTGAGTTGGCATACTGACTTCATCACTGGTAGAACCCAGTGGGCTGAGCTGATGGAATAATTTCCGACTCGGTGACGGTTATTAGTGGTAATTACCAAGGATCAGTTTTGGGTCCTCTGTTATTTATTATTTTAATAAACGACCTCGGTGCACTTAATAGTGACATTACCTTGAAGAAATTTGCCAATGACATCAAATAGTTCGGCCAGGTTGTAGATCCGGTCAGCCATTTGGCATTCAAAAATGACCTGCTCAACCCACACACGTGGTCCCTGAATTAGCAGCTTCCACTGGCCCCCCAGCATTGTCAGGTTTTGTACACAGGTAGATTAAACCTTCATTTACTTCCTTGGAGCATCAGTTTCCTTACCGTGTGTCGAATCAGTAAAAGATCTCGGGGTTATGGGTTACTCATGATTTCAGCTCCAGTTATCACTGCAACGTGATAGTAAAATCAGCTAGGCAACGTGCCGTAATTATCCGTAAATTCTTTCATTCAGGTGACCCTTATACCTTAACTTTGGCGTTTAAATTATAGTACACCCAAAACTTTAATACGCCTGCCCTGTCTGGTCCCCCATACCTGTTTAAGGACATTGATCTTAATGAATCTGTCCAACGTAGTTTAACCAAATCTTTAAAAGGCCTTTCACATGTGCCGTATCTAGATAGACTAAATATTTTGAAACCCTCGAATTAAGAAGACTTAGATCGGACCTAAACTATTACGGAGCCTAGCTAAAGTCCCTAGGGGGGCCGTAACAATTATCCTAACTGGCAGTATTCTCCTTCCTCTCGACGATCCTGGTAGAACTGCCACCACTCATTCGCGAATGAGACCTAACCTTAACTCAGTTATGATTTAAAATGTGCTTAATTTATTCATGCAGAAGTCAGAATTAAAGAAGTCGATTTCAAATATATGCACATTTATTTATGGTAGATATCACAACAAGTTACAGGTTAACTATATAACGTTGAAGGTTGGGTGCACAAATTACGGCTGGGACCAGTAACTCAATTTTCAGACATTTTGCGATGAAACAAGTTAAGTTATGATTTTGAACAAAATCAAAAAAAAATATTGTATTAATTCTTCTTCCCTTTACGATTTTGGGTCGGGAAGAAAATTAATAAATTATCAAGGTTTTTAGGAACCCGTGGACCTCGCTCTAGCTTGTCCTCATTCATTGCGTAGGCTAAGAAATGTTGGGCTAAGAGCTAGGACTAATTCTTATTAATCTTCTTGGGGTCTAAATCATTTTAGAATTCTTTCCCCCTAAGATCTTATTAGCTAAAGTATCTTTAGACTACATTTTAGTTTAAGTACTTTACTAATCTAAAGCTTACCAAGTCATGGTACTACCGCGACTGCTTCAGCTTATCCGCTACTCCGCTAAGCGCACGCCTGCTCTAGAAATGGCATAGCGTCCCGCTGATCTGCAGTGGTTTTGGGACCAAGATTACAAATGTCTGTTTCCTTAAATACTAAAATACAGTACCTTCACGCGGAGATACAGGAGATCTCAAGGCTTCCCATTTGTGGAAAACCTAACTCAATTTCATAAACTGCATTTCAATTTGACGATTGCCTTGAGGCGTTTGCGCCTTAGGCTATTATTGGCTGGCTACATGTTGCAATGCTAAAATTTCCAGCGATCGGCAACTTGACTTTTCGGCAAAATGAGTCGTTCAAACGCCCACACTTTCTTCAAGACTGAGAAAAGAGCATCCAAGCACGCGAGCATCCCATTGGCCGAACTCGCGCCCTGTGATTGGCCAAAAACGGCTCTCCCCGATCTGGTTCCGGTTTGATGATGGAGGCTTCGTAATGCTAATTTCAAACTGAAATGCGCTGACATTAATTTATTTTAATTTAAAAAAATAATACTGCTATGCAATACTACGAGTTAATAGCTATAGGACTAAAGCTCGATAAATGAAAAATTCCAACTCTAACGGTGGAGAGATATGGTAAGGGGTAAATTAACCCCGGGGAAAGCGAAACCCAAGGTGGTCAAACCCTAGGGGTTTTGAGGAAACCCTCGGAGATTTTGAAAAGTCAAAGTGGTGAGATATGCTCTTGTGCAAGTCGAGGGAAAAGAACCCCTGGGGTTTTGGTTATAACACCCTCGGATGACAATCAAACTACCCAATATTAACTCTAGAGTGAACTAAAGTGGAAGTTCATGTGATATTCTACGTCAAAACAAAGCGTATCAAGCACTGGAATAGCGTTGATTACGTAATCCTTCACGCTAATTTTTGTGTGGTAAAGGCAACAATACAAATTATTGTTGTTGTCCTTCCTCTTTCTCCTCCACATTTTTCTGTCAAGCCTTGCGTCATTTCTACTGACCAGCTTTGTATCGGGTTAAGCTGGGTCATTCAAGTTAGGTTGCAACTGGGTCGTCCAGTCAAAGGGTCTGAGCATCTGAATTTTATTTTTGTCCTAACTGTTGCATTTGATTGAAGCATGACAGTAAAGCAATGGATTCACAACATAGAAATCAGTACCGTAATTACAGGTTTACTTTTATTTATTTATTTAATTAAAACCAGTGAAACTAATTCAAAAAAATTGAAGGTTGGCAGCAAAATGTAATGCTCTACCTCTAAAATAAGAAAATCCATAAAACAAAACCTAAGGTGCCGTATTAACGTGACTTTTTAAGTAACACAAATTTTAGGTGACACCTCTTTGTGAGGTTCGACTCCAACGTCACTTTACACTTACATCGTTTCTTTTATTGTTTCACTAATTTAAAGGTATAAAAGCAACGCTTATGCTGAACGTCAGGAACCAGGCTTCACATAAAACCTCTGTTAGTACCACAGCTTACTCATTTTTTCTTGTGGCACTGATTTTAGGGATTTTGTATGGATTGTTAGATCCTGCTGTCTATGCGTTAACTCTTAAAATATTTGTGTCTAAAGCTACCTGTTTCGCATAAGTTGTGTAAGATACCATTACACTGGCATCAATCGATGTAAAATGGAATATGATGGAAGGTAATAAATCTCTTTTCCTGTAGTAATGAAAATTACAAGGTAATTATTCAGAACAAAAGAATTAAGTCAAGTCGACTTAACTTATGTCGACTTGAACGCATGTTGCTTTAGGACAAAGGTGGATACATGGACATTCAAGTTGGGGTGAACGACATTCGGTACATGGTAGTTTCTGCGAAGGTGATATAGCATCAACCAAAACCCCTCCCTGTTCCTAGATCCCATTCAGCTAGCTGGGCTTTTGTCTTCCTGCGGGTGCTCTTTTCGACCAGTAATAGAAAAACTGTCGTAAGAGCCACGTAAGAGCCACGATGAAGTGGTTTGAGATAAAGCGACTTGAAAGTGCTTTTAGACGGTATGGACGTTCTTAAAGCTCTATACGAGCTGAATCGATGTAACTTAAATCGTCTTGAGCTAAAGCAATTAACGAACGTCTCTGTAGACCTCGGACAATATCAAGAAAACAAGATGGTCTGAAAAGACCTAATTGTTGCGTACAACTTGATTGAAAATATTTGTACATACATAGAAAGACATTTAAAACTCCTTTTCATAATTTTTCCTTCTTCAGCTATTGTTTTCAAGTAACCTATTAATCATTATTTACCCTGCCCCTGCCTTGGGTAGAATTTCACTTCAACTTTTGACGAATATTTACCTCAGGGTTATTTTCCCCGATGTATAGTTCACCACATCATTTTCCCGTGGGATATTTGGGAGGTGGAATGCTTTCCCCTGGGGTTTCTGCTCTATATTTTCCCGGGGTTCAGTACAAAATCCCCAGTATTCGACCACCTCGACATTTCTCTCCCCTTCTGTTTTCCCCCTGATCATAGCCCACCTTTTTGCAACCCCAGGGTTTTTTTTACCCAGGGGAAACAAAAACCCCGTATCATATCTCTCCACTGTAAGTGAGTTGACAAGCAAATCTAAAATTCGCCATTGGCACTAGCTAACAGCTGTTACTAGCCTACGAGCACGAGCGGTCTTGACATTTCGTTAGGTGAACTGAGTCAATTAACGAAGCACTAAAATATTAGTTTACCCTAGATTAAAATACTAATTTATATTTCAACCTAACTAGAATTTTGTTTAATGCCCAAACTAAAAGATTTCGAGATTGGTTCCAACCGCATTTGTACTTACAGATTTTTGGCTCCAAGCTGAAATACATTTCTATGGTCACAAACACAATTCGTAAAAATGGCCGACACAAGGTCGACTTTTTTTCAAATGACAATATTTACATTTTTCTCTAGTGGAAGGTTACATGTCAACAACAGAGGTTACATATTTTTATCCAAACGAATTCCGACATTTACCTTAATAAACATTATGTAAATTCGAGGGTTTACAGAAAATCACGTCTCATGGCAACTTTTACGAAAAAAAGGATTCGCGTAACTTTTCTTGGCATGTATTTTAACAAGTGAGATCCAAATTAAATTAGCACAAATTAAATAAATGGCATTTTTATTTATTTTAATGAACCAGCAGCCACAACCGACTACTAAACTGAGTAGACTACCCATATTTCTGCTGATACGACATACAAGGAAGATCGTAGTTCCTGGAGAAATAGTAGCTAAACAGAAAAACATTTAAAAACAAGCTAATCTGTTACAGGCCAGTAACGAACCTGAATTTAGGAAATAACCAAAGCCTTCCCACGCCACGGAGGGGTGGGGGTGGGGGTTTGCTTGAGTGATAACTTACGATCTTCCTAACAAAACTTGATTTAACAGCTTCTGCATGACCAACTTGATGTTGACTACACAATCTTCTTCGAACGACGTGTGGGTAAGCAAATGCACAGGCACTCCTGGAAACTTGTGAGCAATTTCAGGATTGATGTCAGGAAGAACTTTTTCGGAAGAGTTTTGAACTGTTGGAATTCTCTCCCAACAATAGTGGGAATTTTGTCTGGTGGTGAGTAGCCGCTTTAACGTAAGATAAATGAAGGCCTGCTCACCTGTATTGTAATGCATTGGCTTACTACAGTTTTGGTTGGCAGACGACCTATATTGGTTTATTGTTTCATTGTATGTTGTGTATTTTATATTGTTACCTTGTTCATTGACGGTAGGTGCTAATATAGGGGGTATTCGTTGTACATCCTTTTTGCTAAGGCAAATAAACATTTTCTTTTCTTATCGGCTTATCTTGTATAAATCTTCAACTGCCGATGCACGGAAAAGCAGACTTATAGGTTTTAAATAGTTGTCAACATTTGCGTTTCTGAAGCGTGGAGGTACGTGGATTGTGCAAGCAAACACAGTAATTTCCGCGTGATATACTTGAATGTATGAAGCTCTTAGTATATTTCTAGCAGAAAATTTTCGATCTAAAATACTTTAAGGTCAGAAATTATGAAATTACCTACCTGGCTGTAACAGTATCATTCATTTTATAATGAAAAATTAAACAGCCATGGGGGGGGGGGGGGGGGGCCGAGGAGCACCATTGCATGTTAGTTCCGATGGTGAGGAATACCTTAGAAAAGGTTGGGAACCGCTGGCGTAGGATATACAGAATTTAAAGAACAATTGGTTGAACAGCAAATGTCCCCTACAAACAAAACAGCACTCGGATGAATCCTTGGACGACGTCAAACTAGTAAATTTGATGAGGAAATTTCTACTACCGAAGTCGACTTTTCGGAGCATCACCCAACTGAGGCTTACATGAATAAAACAAACATCCAACCGAAACTTCAGACATTTTTGTGCCCTCAACAGCACTAATCACCGTGTGAAGCAAAAAGGTGGAAAGAAAGAAGATAAGTCACCAAAATGCGCCTTCATCTACAAATATTGGGGAAAATTGTGAAGAATGTTTCACTGGTCCCTCCATTCCTGAAAATGTTTTTGAAAAAAATTCTGGAAGTGCCACGTTAAACGCAAACCATCAATTTAAACCAGTGGGCAAACTCTTACGTGAAAGTGCTAGCCACATTGCATTGCTGCATTATGAAAATCCTGTTTCTACAGGTTTAAAACAAAATGTGCACCCAGGCTTCCCAAATTACTCCCACAAAAGTGAAATTATTCTTAATCGGATATTCCCATGTCCGTTCAGTGAATTTCGGGGCTGCTGGAAATGCTGCTTGGACCTGGCCTGGCTTATGGGCTGAACATTTTCCAGACCGTATCCCTCAAGCTCTCAAAAATGTTGGTTGCTCTCTAACAGTAGTTGTCTGTGTTGGAAGTAACAATGGTTTAAGTGATACCACCCTTAACATATCATTACAATTATCTTACGCTGTCGATGTAATTATCTGTGTGAGACCTGAGGCAGACGTACTGATACTGGGTATTTTGTCACAACCCGGAAACGAAACCCGAGGATCATTTGATTTCATCACCTGTTGCAACAGACAGGCTGTCTATTCCCCCTGCGATTCGTCATTGTACGGAACAACTTGTTGAATGTAAAAGGTAGCTTCCCAGAGATGACATCCATCTTGCCATGGTCTGGAAAAGTTATCTTAACAAGAGAAATTATTTGTGCCTCGAACCTTGAATAACAAAAATTATTGGGGAACTTTAATATGTAATGGGGTACCAATTTGGTGGGTTATACGCCCCAACCCCTCCTCCTTCATTGCATCTGGTGGGTAAGGCTTACGACGCAAAAACTTCTTTTGCGAATGATTTTAAGTGTTTGCTTTTAAATTCCCAGAGCCTTGTCCTGAATCTGTCAGAGTTTCGGTTGCTTTTGGCATCAAATGTATATGACATTATTGTCCCTGATAGCTTAATTCTTGGTGGCCAGCCATACGACCTTGTTCATGGAGATTGGGGGTCATGCAGAGGTGGCATTTTTGCCGCTCTAAAAACATGTGTTGCTTTGAAGCACTTTGAAGCACGTGGAAGCACTTTGCACTGGCCTAATCCTTGATGGTATTAGGGTTATTCCAGTGTACTTATCGAATGCAGACAATATTCACTAGGTCCAGAAAATGTGCTTATTTTTTAATGATTCAGTTAAACGAACCTTTTCTAGTCTTATCCTGGGCTCTTTCAACATATCTGCAATTGATTGGGAAACTCGTGCCGCAGTAAAGCTTCCCCATAATGTTTATTTTTTTGATTGCATTGCTTCGCTTGGTATTAACCAGCTCGTGAAGGAACCTACCCATCGTGACAATATTCTTGGTGTTGGTTGACGTAGACAGGCTTGAGTACTCGGTTTACGTAATGGATAACTTTAGTACCAGCGACCATAACATGGTAACTTATTCCATGCAAGCAAAACCTAATTTTACCACTCCACCGATGCATCATAGGAAAGTTAATTTCATGCTTTTAAATGAGCTTCTTTATGCAATAAACTGGTAATCCATTCTCAAACATACTGATGATGTTGAGATTGCATAGAATACTTTTTTGGAAGTTTTAGACACGTGTGTTATAAGTCTAATTCTAAAAATTCAAACACGTCCTTTAAACGAAAAAAGAATAGACCAAGTAAGGCACCAAACCCTCTTGTCAGGCTTCTCACTAGGAAAATATAAACAGGCGAAATCTCTTTAAAATTTGTCCATTTATAAAGAATGCCAACGAAGATACTTTAATCTAGTTAAGAAATTTGATATATAAAAAAAGAACTGGATGTCATACGCGAAGGAACCACTGCTTTGCTTTTTAGCTTTGTTAAACGTAAAATTCTCATAAAGAAATGCATTTCTCTATTACTCGTTAACGTAACTTTCCTTACCTTTTTCACCGGAAAAGGCAAATGTCCTTGCCAATGTGTTCTCAAACTTCGTTGTCGATGATAACATTATACTTCTACTACCAGTCCAGCTAATAAACTGCGTGTGCAAAAACATTGTATTCACAGCCTAGTCCGTTCATGCATCTTTAAATAAAATGAAGCCAAGCAAAGCCCTCGGGCCAGATGGATTTTCTGCGACCTTTTACAAAAAAGTAGGCGTTAATATTTGCACCCCCTTGTCCTGGCTTTTCAACCAGTCCTTTAATTCTGGCAAGCTACCAAATCTTAGGAAATTGGCTCGGGTTATCCCTATTTATAAGAAAGGTGACTCGTCTGACCCTTGTAATTGCCAATCCATTGCCCTAACGTGTGTTGCATGCAAATTATGGAACGTGTAATCTGTGATGTTATGATCCCATTCATTCAGGAAACAACAACATGGTTATGGAATTACTGTGAATTCATCGTTTTATTTTGACGCAGTAATTCGATGATTACCCCCAGAATCATCGTTTTAGCTTTTCTATGTGTCTCTTTTCCTTGCAGTTTTCTCCCAGGTCATCAGTGATCCTTTCGTGAGTGTTGACTGTTCAAAACAACTTACATCAAATAACATCCATTATTGTATTATAATGTGAATTACTTCAGGACTCTAAGAATGACTTGGATTACTAAACACAGTCTTGAATTATAAAGGATTGGCTGCTGCTTAATATAAGCAGTGCATATATTAACTTGTTTGCTGTAATAAATAACCTGCAGTGAAGATTGCTTTAAAAACAATATTCAAAGTTTTTACTACTGTATCAGATTTAGTTAGGTTAACTTTTACTTTCGTCTCTTGTTATTTCCACGTCGTATTCTTCAACCCGCTAATTTACCAGACACTATCGTTTCTTATATTGAGTAGAAGATAAGTAATGGTGCTCGTTAATTTGTTGGTTCCATGTTCAAACCTTAATTTTTGCTGGATGTATGTCATAAGCGCAATTACTGTCCTGAAAGCTTGACTGAAGATCGCTGCTTAGTGGGTTTTCGATTACTGCATTATAAACGGGCAAAAGGCATCTTCTTCCATCCCAGCGGAACACGTTTTTTTTTGAAAAAATCTACTTAAAATAATGTATTTTGAAACATAGCAACGGGTTATTTCAACATGGTTATTATGTAATCGGTTTTGGATGTTTAAGTTATTAACCACATATCTACGACACTGTACTCTACAGGTTCATGTTAGTTGGTGAGCCATACAGTGGGAAGACGAAGGTACTCAACGTTTTAGCAAATACCTTGGGTTATTTAAACGAAAAATGGCATGTGGAAGGAGAAGAAAAAGTGATTTTTCGCACCATTAACCCCAAGTCCATTACTATGGGGCAACTCTATGGTCAATTTGATGCTGTTACTCATGAGGTAATAACACAAGTGATGGCAAGTATATTAAAAACTTGTTAAGTATTTTAAATACTATTTTAAATACTTGAGAAATTTGTATATTGATTTAAAATAGTTTCGTTTTATTGGGTATGTTTTTTTTTAAATTACTTTCAGTGTTTAGTACTTAAAATAATGGAAATACGTTCGTGAGACAAAATGTGTGTGTGGAATGCTGAACATCAAACTATCTTAAAATTTTTAGTTATTATTAAAGCAAAATGCTTTACATTTACATAAATCACAGTAGTACGTGACAACTTCAAACTTCAATGCTGGTTCGCTGCTGTACCACAAAACCCTCTGGCCCCTGACTATTGGCGAGCAACGAATGGCAAGTGTAGGCTATATTCTGTACATGTTTCTCCGAGCGATGTTCTTAAAATAAGCATTCCTTACAAAGATTGACAATAATCTCCTGGTTATGCTATTACCTGAATGTACTCGGGCACAAATGAGTGAAGTAGTGTATTATAAAGTTGCAAATTTTGCAGAAACATTTCCAACTTTATAAAATTGATCACTCATGTGTTTCAGAGTACTTTAAGATAATGTGCATAACTAGGAGAAAATAGGAGTGCATGTGGGCCAACCATAATAAGGGAGGTGTATTATAGTATTTATGCTAATACCCAATGGTGCAGCAGTATCACGCTTTTTCCGAGTTACCCACAATCTAAACTGACGCTTATCACGGGCAGCATCTATCTGTTTGTGCAAAACAACAAAAAGGTAAGTTCGTCTCATTTAATTGGATTTTTCGTCGATTTCTTGGATTTCATCAGTCCAAAGAATAATTTATACTATTTACGCATTCGTAACACTCCGAAGAAACATTACGGTCAGTCTTTCTTTATAGATGTCGTGGGTGGTAGTGTTCTAAACGATTTTTTCTTTAGACTTCATGGTTTTATTGTCACTTGTTTAAATTGGACCAGTTTAGAGAGCTTCAGTGCTGAGTTGGGTATGCTGAACTGTAATTGTTTGCAAATACCAATCTTTAATTAATCCATTTGGTTGTTGGCCAAGATGAGTATTATAAACGACTGATTGTCTGTCTGTTGGTATTTTATTAGGAAACAGGCTTTTAGTCTAAATTTGGTGGAGCAGATAGAAAATATTTTAAATTTGTATTTACTCTCATTTTTATGACTTTGCAATACTTGCCAATGTACCTTAAAAATCTGTGTGCAATATTCACTCGGCTACATTTGAGCTTTTTGCCTTTTGGTGTGATGCTCTTTGCCAGTCTTTTTCACCTTTTGGTTTTTTTTTTTAATTTTATGTAGGCCTAACTACGTTTCATATTATTTTAAGAGGCTTTTGTTTGCTACCACGTTTAGTTTCTGTTTCATTATTTGCAGCCTCCTCTCGCCATTGCCGCCATCTAAAAGTAAAACGCTACGTTAGCCACTATGGCTAAGCTGGCAAAGAGCGAGCCACCACTAATAATGTTTACATTGTTTATATTTAATGCAGAGTATCTTTCCTAGATTTAAAATATTAATAATAAAGCATTTAACTGCAAACCAAACAATCATCAGTAATGAGAGTACTTCACAATCATCAAAAGATTCAACACATACGCGGTTCACTAAGCCGCCTTCTATGACAATGTTGAAGCACACTCCTCTGGCACATACTCTTACGATTTTCTCGTGGGAAGGGGAGGGGGAAGGAAGGAAATGGCTCGTAGAGAAGGTTTTCGTTATTTAGCCCCCCACTGCAACGAATACTCTACAGGAACATACAAATTCACTCATATACGCTGTCAGTTTTACGAGGACAATAATTCTCGCCCTGGAGAAGGGGGGGGGGAGAAGAACGCAGAGAGATCACGGGGTAAATCCTTCCTCAGAGGGAATGAAGCTTCTCTTTTTACAAAACTCGAAAGTTAAGCCGCCTCTGGAAAAAAATTATCGGTGGAAATTCACTGAATGTAATTGAGTAAATTGTTTACACTCGTAACCTACGAAACCATATGAAGGAAAAAAAACATATTCCATTATTATAAATTTATTCTGTTAACAATCATGTACAAATCTTTCCAGTATAAAATTCTCAAAAGCAATTACAAAACTGCTATAAGCAGAAATTGAGGATTAACTTTTTTTTCTGACAGCCTAAAAGATACAATATTAAAATTAAATGCTAGTTAATCCTTTATCCCAAGAGAAAACTAATTATATATTTTGACTCTGGTCAATTTTTTCCTACCCTACATTAAAACAATGTTACATAACACATTGAGGCATTGGATGGCTTCATTTCCCAAGTGGGTGGCATTCATGCGACAACTTCCCTGGATATCCCATACTGCGGATGAAAAAAAAAACTCAGCGGCGTCCCTCACTATAATGCGAACTCCTGAATTAGTTACATTTGCATTCTTTCAGCTCCGGAAAACAAGGAAAATACATAAGAATTAGTATTTAACACGATTGAAAGCAGAATTTGTTCTAGACAAGTAAAGCTTTCCATATGAATGACTCAGTTGCAAGTTATGGCTCACTTCATTACACAAACAAAATTCAGCGCACCAATTCCTTTCAATCCTCAACGCAAGTTAGAAAATTGTTAGGCTTACATCCTCGCTAACGCACGGTCATCACTCCTTCTTGGCTCTTCAAAACGTGTGACTGAGAATTTCTGATACCGATTAATTTCCAATTAGATGGTTTCCAAAAGTGAAACGATAAAGTACGGCATTTGAATTCATATCAACTTACGTTAGGAAAAGAACGGCTGAGATTGCATACGAGCAAGCACGGACAGAGGTAGCTTCTTACTGGAGAAAAAAAATGGCAGAAGAACCCACATGGGTGAGACACCTTGGAGTCTTTGAGCCGGATGTCTAGGCTGACATCCTTCTAACGTCCCAGAAACCAAGTTTCCACTCTCACGAGAAACCCGGGTTGCAATTCGGTGGTTCTTCCAATGGCAAGAAGCATAATTCGGGCCAAAAACCGAGTGTCATCGCCCCTCCTCTCCGAGGGTTGCGTCCAACACTGACTCGCCGACAGAGATGCTGAAGCCTTCACCCCGTGCTCATAAGTACCACCGTCACATTTGCATAAAGCCACACAAAAAGCCTTTTTAGCAATTTTTCCCAAAAAGAAAGAAAAGCCCAATGGTTTCACAAAGATTAATCCATGTATAAATAAAATACTAGAAAATACATTAATTGACATACCTTCATTTACCAACATAATAAACTCAGGAAAAACCTGTTGCCAATTATTGAAAGTCAAGGCCCATCGTGAAATGAGAAAGTGTTCGAAAGCCAGCCAGATTCAACGCCACGTCGCGTGCCTACTGGAAAAAAGACCACGACCCCAAGCACAGAACGGAGAACTCCAGATCTACAGGCAAGAGGATTAAGTACCGGTGCACACGTGCGTTTTTTTAACGTGTGTTGATGCTGCGGTACCGCTGCGTTGACACAGCCAATCAATGCTGTGTTGACGGGGGAAAGTGCGGTGCAGGTATGTGTGCAGTACCCAACAGACATCACGTTAACCAAACCGCAAATGCGGTACCGCAGCGTCAACACGCGTTAAAAAAACGCACGTGTGCACCGGTACGTAGGCCCAAAGTGCGCTCGAGTCCCCAAAAAAGACTGAATCCGTCCAAATTCGCACAATATTACAACTGTGAATGCTGGAAGTATCACATTTGTAGGTCAGATTTGTAGGCCACGTTCGTAATAATTCTAAAGCTTTCAAAACTTTTAGGCCCAATTTTTAACTGCCGTTTTAATTTCGTAAGCGATAATAGCAGAGAAATTAGGCCTATTGTGTTCGAGGTTAGGCCTATTCATTCTTGCAACATGGGATTGATTGATAGTTCAGTTTCATAGCAAGGAATCTTGAAAGTATTATACGAAGCCATCTTATTATTTCATGTTGCGGTATAAACACGTCTTCTGCTGTATACTAATCTGGCCAGTAACTGGTTGTGTGGTGGAATTGAAAAAAAGGTATGTGTATCTTGAACAAATTACAACCAAAGCCATTCGTCATATCTCATGTCTAGAATGTCATCCTGTACAACACATACAGCGATGGATGTGTTTGGTCGTTCCCCAATTACGAGAATTTGCCAAATCAATGTTGAAGCACCAGTGGTGTGGTTCTCTGCTTGATTAGGATGGAAGGCTAACAGCAGGTTCGACTGCAGGATTATTCTGAGACTAATTTCGGCCCCATCTTCCGAATGATGAGTCAACCTCAAACACAGACTTTAAATGACGTCATAACTATTTAGTGCTTTCTCTACCAGTATCTCATGTGGTTAGGCTTGCAAGAAATCGGTTGGTTAATGGCGTTAAATAGGTCTGAAATCTTTTCAACTCTTGAGTTCGAGTTTGAGTCAGTGTTTGCTGGTTTCTATAGGTTCAACCATTCCAAAAAAAAAATTGCTAGCGGTTTTATTTCTGTATGTAACTAAACACTTTACACTTGGTGTTTTTTCCTTTGGGTGAGTACTCTCATTACCTCCAATTCCACGTACGTTCAAACTTGCAATTCCAACTTGAAAAGTAGCAGATGATAGAAATGTTGTCTACTTACTGGTGACATTACATACTATTTCTTGCATAGTAAGCTGTAACACTCTCATTTGTGCCATGGTATGATTTCAGCAACCGACCATGGATTCTGCTTGCTCAGATGCTGGCTTTCATCTATATGAACCACTGTTCAGATGCTGTGGCAATGTGACTTCTAAAACTGACTATTAGCTCGTACGACTTAAATGTCAAATGCACTTTCAAATAAACTTGACAAAATGTATGCATAATCTAATTGGAGTAACGTGACTTTCAACTAGAGTCATTGGCTATAAAGGTTATTTGACCAGAATAGACTTAAATATTAGTCTAGCGGCTAAGGTCAAAAACCATGAAGTTCCGGGAAAAAACATAAAACTTTAAGAATGTATTTTATAGATATATAACAACATTTTTTGATATAGTGCCTACTGATATCACTTCTGGTTTAGCGTCATTACGTCACCAAAGATAGCCACTACATGTTTTAACCCTAAAAATATGCATCTCTGTAACCAGTAAACCGATTTTAATTTTTAATAGCTCGTTGGAAAGATAAAATCATAACTAACTATAAAGGTCCCATGGCACAATAACACAACAGGTTAAGTGTTAGGGCCTTTAAAACGTGATGCTGCGTGATATTATACTTGGAAGCTCTGTAATAACCCGAAATAAACATGTTTAGGATTTTCTGAAAGGTGGGATCAATTTTTTCCACCAATCCTAACCGAAATTGTTTAACTTGGAAAGGCACCATCCTACGCCGTTCAAAGGTGAAGAGGTAATGGTGTAGTGATGAAAGCGTATGGTGATTTTCAAATTTGAAGTGCTGCTGCGAGCCCTGTAATAGTCCAAAATGAACACGATTAGGATTTTTTGAACATTGGAGTTCTATTTTTTCCATTAATCCTAAACAATTTTTTTTAACTTATACACAAATACAAATATGAGCATAAAAATGGCACTACACCAATTACAGCAGAAATATAAATATAAATAGAAAAGAAAAGGCACATGGAGCACCCACCCAAACAACCATCAACAATTAACGAACAAACATATCAAAACAAGATTTGAAGGCATGAAGAGATGCGGCACAAGCAACATGAGAGGGAAGGGCATTGCAGGCATGGACAACCCTTTCCATAAAGAACTGGAAGCGAAGTTTAGTCCGGGATAAAGTACCACAGATGCGAAAAGGATGGCCACGAGTAAAATTGAAGTTTGGTGAAAAAAAGATCAGAGTTAACGTTAAGGAGGTTATGAGTAATTTGGTAAGGAAGGATCGTGTCCCCTCGATGAACGCGGTTTTGAATTGTAAGTTGAAGCCTATGTAGGCGGTCTGGGTAGGGCAGAAAACGAATGGTGGGACACAATTTAATAAGGCGCCGCTGACAATTTCCAAGGTGGTTCAATGAGTAAAGATTTTAAGGGCGGCAGATTTAAGAGCAATAATCGAAAAATGAAAGAAGGAAAGTTTTGAATAAGACTGTAAAAAGGGAAGGTGTGAGATCAGAGAAACCCCTTAGAATGAAATGTGCCTTCCTGAAAACTTTAGACATGACATTTTCAGTGTGAACATTAAAATTAAGAGAACTGTCAAGTGATACCAAGGGCCATATGACTAGCAACAGGAGTAATTAGCTTTCCAGACAGACGATAAGGAGTGCACGGGTTGTTATGACCAAAATAAAGAACATGGCATTTATTAGTGTTAAAGAAAACTGAATTTGCAGTTGACCAATCAGCGAAGCGTTCGATATCATCTTGAAACAACTGAGTCATAGAAAAGTTTCAAGTCATCAGCGTTACAGACATTGGAGGAGGAAAGAATAGCAGATGGTAAGTCAGAAATGAAAATGTTAAAAAGGAGAGGGCCAAGAATGGAGCCTTGAGGCACTCCTGAAGTCACATGAAGCCAAGGGGGATAGGAACCACGAAGAACGACACGCTGTCGCCTAGATTGAAGATACGAATTGAGCCAGGAAATGATTCCAGGAGTAAAACCAAAGCGCGCTAGTTTAGAAAGTAACTTAGAATGGGAGACAGTATTAAATGCTTTGCTAAAATCGAAAAAAAATAGTCACAGGGTAGGCCAAAGTCAATAAGTTCAGTAATAGGATCATAAGTGGAGAGGATATTTGTAAGGCAAGAGTGTTTAGGAAGGAACCGGTGTTGGGTAGTCGGGAGAATATTAAGTTACAACACTGAGTAAAAAGTTCAGAATAGACCAGCTGTTCAAGGATTTTAGATATTGACGAAAGAGACTGATAGGTCTATAGTTAGTGACAAGGAAAGGGGAACCAGTTTTGTGAATTGGGGTAACATGAGCATCCTTCCAACGAGTCGGGTAGGAGCTAGAAGTAATAGAATTGTAAAAAAAATTTAAAAAGGGGGTTGGCGATAGATTCTGCACAATTAATAAGAAAAATCGGACGTATGTTAGCAACACCATTAACGAGCATAGTACGGTCCCTATCTAAGCTAAACAAATTTGGTTAGGAATGATGGAAAGAATATATCCCCACCTTACAGAATATCATAAGCATGTCCATTTCAGGCTATTAGACGGGCCCGCAAGGGCACTTTAAATTAAAAAATCAACATACGCTTTTGCCGCTACGCCATTACCTTTTCACCTTTAAATGAGAGTAGGACGGTCCCTATAGAAGTTAAACTATTTCGGTTAAGATTAATGGAAAGACTAGATCCCAATCTTACAGAAAATCCTAACCATGTCCGTTTTGGGCTACTAGAGGGCTTGCAAGTGTACTTTTAACTCGAAAATTACCACATGCTCTTGCCGATATGCCATTATCTCTTCACCTTTAAGTGAGCCTAAGAAGTCCCTACCTAAGCTAAATAATTTCGGTCAGGCTTGATCAAAAAAATACATCCCCACCTTTCGGAAAATCTTAAGCATGTCCATTTCGGGTTATTAGAGAGCTCGCAAGAGCACTTTAAACACGAAAACCACTACAATAACTGATTGAAAAATAGAACGTTCACGTGAATTAAGGGTGATGTACTTTAAATACGATGTTGGAATTCAATTGTTGATTTTATTCAAAAGATGTATACCACCTATCCTGTCCAGAATTGTGTGCTGAACGTTTCCACTTCACATTACGCTTTTGATTTGTTGACGGTTAAGGAGTTAAAGCAAAAAATAAAAGTTTTTTTTTGGGGGGGGGGAAGGAGGAAAATCGCCCCTTCCCCTCTCAGGGATAGTGGCATTTGAAGTTGCTATCATAGCAACTTTGTTCCAGTTACCCTTCATTTGCATCCATACCAAAGTGAACAATTCAACCGTCTGGCTGCCCTACTATATAGATGTGAAGTATATCCTTCAACTTGTAATAATTCGGCAACGGTTTCATCCTTTTAACATTGTTAGGACTTGTTGGAAAAGGGACAAAATTTGAAACAATTCCTACGATAGGGCTGAACGTTTTTATTAGCTAGTTTCGCCGTTATTTTAATTCAAAAGTGAAAATACCTGTTAGAAGTCACTTAAAATTTACATTTTATCCGCTGTATCCCCTAACCTATCCAACTTCTGTTAATGTGTCGTAGGACTTTATTTGTTGCTTACAAAATTCTTTTCAACGAGCTATAGTAATCAAAATGGGTCTGCTGCTTACCGAGATACAGCTGTTGACATCTAACTGTATAGTAAATCTGTGGCTGCCATCTTTGATGACGTAATGAGGGCAAACCGGAAGTAATTTATGTGGGCACCATATCAAAAAATGTTCCATTTGCCATAGTAAAGATATTCTGAAATTGTCATGCTGTTTTCCGAAGTGCATGATTCACCTAAAATTTGGCTCTTAAACCGCCTAGCTAAATAAACCCTTATGTAAATCGTGTTTGTTTTCATTATTTAGTGGGCTGACGGTGTAATAGCCACGACATTTCGTGAGTTCGCCATGTCCCAATCACCAGACCGAAAATGGGTTATCTTTGATGGTCCAGTGGATGCTGTTTGGATTGAAAATATGAATACAGTACTCGACGACAATAAAAAGGTTTGCAAGTTGTAGCAAGGATGGGTGTGGTACTAAATCAGTCTGCACTTAGCAAACAGAAGATAAGTTATTTCTGCATGTTTCTGAAGGTGTGATTTATTGCAGCTATGTTTGATGAGTGGAGAAATTATCCAAATGTCTGGCACAATGAGTATGATCTTTGAAGTTATGGATTTGTTACAAGCTTCAGTAAGTGCTGGCTCGTGTTATATCTATTTTTTAATATCTTTAAAAACTAAAAGCTTGGGAAGCAGAAACCACAATTCTTACGTGGTGGTGAATCTACTCCGTTTTATACGCCTGAGGTGGTGATATGTGGGACAAACATTTACCGAATTTAAAACAAGGTATACTAGGGAAAACAAGGGAAACTTGCTGCAATTTTCGGTCTTCACTCCAGCTCGTGTCGTTATACTTACCCACACAAAACCATGCAAAAGTTGGAAACGTGCTTTATTCTTAATATCTTACGTCTTTCAACCAACAAAGTATTTTAGTTCTTAGGTGCGAAAGCCCCACCATGGGGTAGCACCGCCCTAGTAGTGTTACACCATTACAACTCAAAAGCAGTCACTGGAAGGTAAAATTCAAATGGACATCGAAAACATCAGTAGAACAAAACATTAATACTGTCACTGTTAATACAAAGTGACTAACATAGATAATATACCAACATTCATCTTGAAAAAAATTGGACTATCATGTCTCACTTTGGGTGACAAACCAAAAGGATCGGCACCACTTTTCACCCAAGCCAAACAAACACCGTGAGAGATATTGGGTCTAGTGCTACCACAAGTCGCCAGTTGTCTTTGTCCATACAATATTATATTTTCATTTACATCACGACTCCGACTTGTCACACAATGGGTAACAACACCACCTGGTGAGGACAGACAAATATTCGCTTAAAACTGTTGTGTGCAGTGCACAACACAGTTGTGTGCCTTCAAATCTCTGGACAGAGGTGTGTGCCATTAAATTATCTTCAGTGGTAACAGTGAGTTTCGCTGGATAGCACGATTTTCATGGCTTGCAGTAGAACAACCTGTTCAAGTTTAGCACGGCTCCAAACCCAAATGAATGAGCAAAGCGAACGATTCGCCTAGTCTATACTACATCTAATTAAATCATACAGGGTGCAGTGCGTATTTTTGTTAATGTATAACTGTTATGGGGTAATTGTCCCCTAATTATGCTAATTAGCTACATTATACATGCATGCATATATTAACCCTTTAAGGCCATGTGCATAGCACCTATTGGGCCAGACTGACTGCAGTTCTCTCAGTCAGCAGAAAAGGAAATTACATTCTCCCGCAGTTAACCTTGCTCTTATTGGTTATTCTGCTCACGATCTTAGTTACTTCATGTCATGTAGGCAGCCTGGATAAGTAGGACAGTCAAAGCGTCACCTCACTTAGCCCACTTTCTTACGTAGCCCTTTCCCTAGGAAAAATGGCACGTATTGTACTGGCGAGTTTTTCTCCCCCAATAGAATATTCGGGTTAGGCTTTCGGGAAATAGGCAATGTTTCAGGGTAACCCTTGCCCAAATAGTATCGCTGCGGAAGTAGGAGTGTGTCACTTAACCGTTTTAGTACGCATTCCGCCTTAGCATTGCCTCTACAATAAAAGCCCTCGCCTTCAGAGCTCGACAGCCCAAACCCCAAGAGCCACCAGTTATTGTGCTTGGATTGGGATTGGCTTGGGAAGATGCTGAGAGGAAGGATACCAGACCCAGGATAGAGAGGCCTCCCAGTTATACAACCTATCTTTATCTGAGCTAAGTACCCTATCTATCTATCTTCTATATATCTATTTGTCTTAGAAGCAAACTTAGCTCAGGAACAGAGCTAAAAGGATTGTAAGGGATCAGGAAGGGGGAGCGGGCTCATTCTTCCCACGGTAGAAAGCAAAAGGGCGAGCGGCCGACAATGAGAACAGATATGCGCCCTAACAATTAGAAACAAACACTATTACTTTGATAATACTGACTGTTAGAGCCGAGTTGAAGCAGCGGGAATCAGCTGGACCAGCGTATGTTATGCCGGGGAACAGCTAGTATTTATTGTTATTATATGAGTAATGGAAATATTCTATAATCTATTTCAAGTGCATTATCAGTTCCAACAATATCCAAATCAACATCTATTATTTGGTGTAATGGAGCGAAGCATTTGAGGCATTGGGGACGCTTTAGACCCCAGTTGTATACATTTATCCGTATCCGTTGGGGTACGACATTTAATTCTCGATTTGTAATTGTTTTATATTAACATTGTTAAACTAGAACCTGTAAGGAATTAAAGGCCTTGCTTCATTACGCAATATCTATTAACGTGAATTGTCATTACCTGGCTGATAAATATTGTTAACATTATAAACCTACTGAGTGGTAACAGGAACGTTCGGTCTTGAATTAGTCTTTTATTATTAATTGGTGTCTTAATTAGAAGTTTAGTCATTAAATGCATTTTGACAAAGGTACAGGCAAGTGTGATTTTAATGGAAATACTGCTCTATTACAGAATTACTCCTCTGAAAGTCATGGTTAAAGAAAGGTGCCTATTAGATCGTCTTGGAAATTTTCTAAACACGAAAAAAGAGAAAATTGTCTCCTGTACAATGGTGAAAGAAAATTCTTGAAAACGATTATTGACTTTGGAATGTTCAGATTTCATGCTAAAGAACACGAGTCCATAAATGTTTCTTAATTTTTGTGGCGTGTGATTGTTGATGTGTCTTGTGAAAGTTGTGTCGAATTGCTGGAGTTACGGGTACTATTTCATGAAGTTCATGACCGGAGGTGTCTGCCGGTTAAATTTTTTGTGCCATGGTGTTGGCACGACAACTTTAACGCTGACTCGTGGGGGTGGTGCGTGTGACCTATCGATTCATAACAACAGTAAATCTCCTCAAGGACTTAACAATTAATGGGCAAATAACTATTCAGTTCACGCAATCTGTTACAAGTTTCTCTGGCAAAGAAAGTATCCGTTTAGCGATGTTCAGCCATTTAATTGTGCTGAAGATTGTAAATGCGATAAACAAAATTTATTGACAACAAGGCATGGCCTCAGATTATTTTAACCTGTTAGTGTGTAGGCCCTATTTAGTAAACAGATGCAACATTGCACAAATATTGATTCAGTATTCTTTTTAGGTTCAATAAGATTAGATGTTAAAACGCTTTGTCTTCAATTCTATAAGTCGTTAGGTCGAATCTGGTTAGGTCGTTAACTAACTATTCGGTTGACAGAGTTGGATCAGGTACGTTTTCAGCACAGCACAGTCACCAGGTCTAAACTCTAACCAGAATTTGTGATATGGCCGAGTGACATACACAAGAGCCACATATAATAATAAATGTGGGGTTCTACTTGCAAGTGTTAAAAGTGATTACCAAATTTCAACATTTATGTAGAAAGTAGTACGTTATTGTACTGCAAGCCTGTTTGAACCAAAGTAACTGAAAATCGAGTTTGATCCTGACTATTTAACTGAATTCCTTCAGAAGCACAAAAATGCAGTCATTTAGTTTTGTTTTTATATTACTTGGTTACTAAATACCATTTCCTTCTAGCGGAAAAAGCTTTGTTTTTCTGACAAGTCAGCTCTGTTGCGTCTGTTTGTTACTTGGTTAAAAAAATTGTCAAAAATATTTTTGCATCTAGATTGATTAAAATAAAGGTGACATTTAGTTTGAATAAGTTGTAAAAAACATGTCATTCAATGTCATCTGAATATGAATTGGCTGTAGGACGATGTATAAATGCAATATTTTTTTATATAATTTGAAATATTTCGTGTGCAAAACTAAGAAAACGAAAAATCTAGATTATTAGTGATTATTGCAGCGTTATGTCACATACGTGAACATTCTTGAGACGAAATGGATTAGACAACTAAATTTTTGCGGTTGCCATTACACTAATAAATAATTGTACATTAGATATAAATCTTCGACAATGACTTCTAGGTACGTGCACTTCCTTAGTCATAACTAAGACAGGAAACGCCACCAGCATTTAGCAGGATTTTACTATTTCTGCTTGTTTATTTTTACCTTTGTTTGCAGATTAAGATTTACGTTTGACAGTCGCAAATTTTGTGATGATGGGTTTTGAAGGTAGGGGTTTAGATGTCTATTTTGCGCATTCTGCAACTTTCTTAAAAAGGGAAATGTCAAATTTTAAATTTTGAAAAATTTAAATGAAGTGGGTTGTTTTGGTATTCATACCAAACCCACCAAATCAACAACTTTTCTGGCTGTAAGAAGTTAGAAAAGAGGTAGGCAGATGCCTAAATAATTTTAAAAGGCAAACTGAGATCGTTTCTAAGTCTACTGAGCTCCAAAGAATCTACCGTGTTTCCTTCAAGCTCCCACTATGTAGGGGGCACCACCTTGCCAGACCTATTCTATGATGTCGTTGCTTTACATCACTGAAATGTCATGAGACATTTCTTACTAAATGTCTATAATGACATTTAGTAATGACTTGGATTATTAGTGTTTTGTTTCATTTAGACTGCCCTAAAGGAACTTGATTTAAGTCTAACGCCATTTTTAAGTACATAACTGAGTCCAAGGCCTCATCGTACATGCCTAATACCGTTTGCTAGGTAATGATTTGGTAAAGCGTCACTTGATGGTCGAGATCCTAAAGAAGGTATGGGTACCAGACTGGGCTTGCATATTCTAGTAATGGTCGAACGTAGACGTATTAGGCCCATACCCTCGTATTCAGGCAGCTCAAAGTAAACACCCCTCAAAAGAGAGATCACCGATGATCAGCATTAGCTACCACGTGTCCACAATGGACTATAGATGTTAACCCTCCCTTACAAAAAAAATACTGTAGTTTTGATCTAAAAAAAACTGCAGTTCTACATAAAAACTGCCCTATTAGTCCAGGTGCCTGTGTAATTTAGTGGCAGAACTCCGGATCCACCCAAAACCAAAACTGGTAGAAAAACCCGCCA
>JAHWFP010056637.1:51878-75578 GCA_023313725.1 Lithobius niger
TATAGCTACTTCTACGTATCTGCAAACACAAAAAATAGCCTAAAAGAACGGAAAAAAAAACGTATTGGGAAAATTCGTAACGCCTCTCCTAATTGGCTAATCTTCAATTTATATGGACCATTTCGTAAGGTATAATCTATCAAAAACGAAAACTGGTTAAAGGGGCCACCAAGTTCCGAATGGAGTGATATCAAAGGAGTGATATCAAAGGAGTGATATCAACACACCAAAACATTCGCCAAGTTAATCGCACCGCTTAATAGTTCGAAGGTTAAATGAAAACTTGATCTTAGCAACTTTCGGTAGCAATGTTCAAGTTTTTATTACCGTCCAAAGTATTATTCGGTGTGATTAAGTGAGCATCTCAGCGCAATAATGGGGTAAAACGTCAATTGTTATTTTTTAGATATCAGGACTCAAACATTTCAAGTGTATAATAATAATAATAATAATAATAATAATAATAATAATAATAGGGTTTACCACGCAATGCACAGAAGGAAGACGGAAGGGGGGGGGGGGGGTGAGCCACTAACACCGTTCCAGATAATTTGAGAAGGGGTATTCGGACAGGGATGGGACGTTTAAGAAAACCGTTAAGTGGTTCGCGATCCAACTGCTGACGGAAAGATGCACCTGTAACCGTGTTCAGTCTCACTACTCAGGGCTTTCCAAAATTTAACCACACACACCGAGAAAAAGTTGTTTCAACAGTCACGATATGCACTGGGGACAGTCAAGTTTCCAGTGATGTCCGCGAGTTCGGTCAATACTCGGTGCAAGATCGAAAATGGCAGCGTAGAATCTGGTAGACGAGGATTAGGTCGAACTTTAACCTACGCAGCTCGAGGAGTTCAAGCCCAAGTTGGCTCAGGTGATCCATGTATGGAACATGACGGAGCCATGAACAGCTTCTATAGAGTCAATGTCACCCAAAAGGTACGGCGACCAGACCGGAGTAGCATATTCTAAAAGGGGGCGAACGAAAACCCGAGTTCTGATGTTATCCGATTTAAAACATCGGCCAATGATAGCCAATCTGTGGTAGGCAGACGTGCAAAAACCCCATGGCAATGCACGGACGATTTTAGGTCATGATCCTAATCCTCGTCTACCAGATTCTACGCTGCTATTTTTCGATCTTGCACAGAGTATTGGCCGAACTCGTGGACATCACTGGGAACTGACTGTTCCCAGTGCACATCGCGACAGTCAAAACAACTTTGTCTCGGTGTGTGTAGTTAAATTTTGGAATGCCTTGAGTATGAGACTGTGAACGCGGATACGGTTGCATCTTTCCGTCAGCAGTTGGATCGCGAACCTCTTAACGGTTTTCTTAAACGTCCGATCTCTGTCTGAATACCCCTTCTGAAATTATCTGGAACGTCATTAGTGGCTCGCCCCCTTCCGTCTTCCTTCTGCGCATTGCGTGGTAAACCCTATTATTATTATTATTATTAATTTACTAAAAAAAAAATACCAAAAAAATTGTAATCTATAAATCTATTACACAACATTACAGCTGAGCTTCTTGTAATGCATAATAATCTAATTACCAATAACTATTTCATTGTAAACTCATACAAGTTATTTTTGTAACTTCGAGAATTGCATTGCTATTGTAATTGAAAAATAAACATTATTATTATTATTATTATTATTATTATAAACTTGAAATGTTTGAGTCTTGATATCTAAAAAATAACAATTAACGTTTACCCCATTATTGCACTGAGATGGTCACTTAATCACACCGAATAATATTTTGGACGTTAATGAAAACTTGAACATTGCTACCGAAAGTAGCAAAGATCAAGTTTTCATTTAATCTTCGAACTATTAAGCGGTGCGAATAACTTGGTGAATGTTTTGGTGTATTGATATCACTCCTTTGAAGGGCCGAACCATTCGGAACTTGGCGACCCCTTTTACCAGTTTTGGTTTTTGATATGATATCACTCATTTTTTTAAATTGTGTATTAGACTCAACTCCACTACCGTGCAGGTGTGTAATAAAGTGCCACGTCAACAAGAAATTGGTTTTCAACACTTTGATACTACCTTTTACCTAGAGGCCGAACCATTCTCAACTTTGCCACCTCGTCATAGGTGTTTGGTTAGGTTTTATTTTGTTGTATTTTGTTTTATTTAGTTAGTTCAGGTGTGTTGATATCACTCCTTTGAAGGGCCGAACCACTGTCAACTTGGTGGCCTCTTTACCAGTTTTTGGATAAGTTTATTTTGCTTTGTTTTTACAGTTGGTTTATTTTTCGTGAATTCGACGTGAATGCAATTTATTTGACAACGTTGTTTACATTTATCGTGATACACTTGTGCGTGTCTAGGCACGCACGTCAGTGTACATGTTCTCATTGTCGGAACTAATGAGAGACGATGCCGACAATACTAACAATGTTTTCGTACTTACGCACCCTCCCACTCCTTTCCCGTTACACCCCAGGCTCCTTACACCCCAGGCTCCTAGCCATAAAAAGTACTCAGTTCGTATTGTATTGCACTCATTCGTCCAATTTCAATGCTGGAAGCCTTCCCGTTATCTTGGTATCGATGAATAATTACCCTATGGGATTTAACATGGGCATGAGCAGCCTAGCTAGCTAGCTAGTAACTAGTAGTAACACATTTGGAACGTTAATGAGGGTCAGATTTTGGAATGAAAGCAATGGGTGTTGGATAGCAACTGAACGCCTATTATCCCAACACCTTCTGCCCTCCAGCGTCGGCGTGGAGGAGGGGTGGCTGTTTGCTAGAACGGGATATGTTAGTCCAGGGTCGGCTAGTTTTAATTATTATAGCTAAAATAAAGCAATACTGGTCTTTAATTGGCCCCTTTAGTGTTTAACTTTGAGAACTCCATTACATATAATTAAAACTTCATTAAATTTAGGAAATGTTAAAAACTTGAAATCTAATAGAATTTCCAATCGCTAGTAAACTGCAGTTTTATGCAGAAACTGCAGTTCCAGACCAAAAACAACTGAATTTTAAAATTACTTTTAAATACTTTTTAATTTTAATAATAACATTTTTAAACTGAATTAATTAATTGATTTGTTTAGGTAAAGAAAGACAACTGGCTACGTAGCTTATAAATTATTTTTTGTCTGATCACACAATTTATCAATCATTCGAATTTAGCTACCATCATATTAGACCAGGCACAAGTTAAACTTGTGTCGGTCTAATGTGATGTGGCTAAATCCGTATGATTGATAAATCCTTTGATCGAAGACAGGATTATTTATACGCTATATAGCCAGTCGCTTATCTTTATTGGGTCTGGTCTAATGTCTTGTCAATTGCAGTTTCTGCGTAAAACTGAACTAGCTGTTAAAAATGATTTTCGCATATTTTAAAAGTGCCAGGCTGGTCGTAATAGTTGACATCTCAGATTTGGATGAAACTTTTTTGTTGGGTTCTTACATGAGTGGGATGAATGAGAAACCACAATTTTGGGCTAAAACTCCAGTAGTTTAGTAGATATGCAAGGTTAAAGTCATAGGGCAGAAGTAAAAAACAAAAGCACTGCATTGTAAAACGCACTGACTTCAGGGCTGGCCCACATTCTACAACAAGAATGTGCCATTCAGATTCCACTTGGAACGCATTCAGCCATTAAAACTGATGGCTTAACTGTGTATACATCTTTAGCATATTGATAATGGACGGAAATGAAACTAATTTAAAATGACAAAATTTAACACTGGCATATATTTTAAAACTCGACTACTCGTTACATCATGAGTGTGCCAAATTTTGCTCATGTGGCATCAACTACCCCGAATCTATACTTTCACTAAACAGTGTCTACTTCATGGCATACTTTTTCAAATTTAAACTTAGTTTTTATACAAAGTCAGCTTATTTAAAAAATGATATTACTCCTTACATCAAGACCTTACAAGCACACACAATTATTTTTGGAATACTTCTTTATACATATGATAAAGTGAAATCTGCAAAACAGTAGCAATTTGTTGCCCATTTTTGGAAGTTAACAGTTCGGCTTATTCTTAGGTTACATTAACATGTGTTGCTTTATTTGGAAACGAGGGATAGTTACCACAGTAACAGCATGAGTTATGGCTGGACAAATCGGGCTGCTCCAGGCAGTTTGGGTGGTTTATCAGAGTTGCTCTGCTTTTGTCTGTGTCAAATATTGCCCAGCATTGCTCAAAACTGTAAGATGAAATTTTTAAGCACGCACATTGGTTTCTAAAAAAATAAAAATCAATTTTAGCTAATACATTTCAATACAGCAGCTTTCAGTTTAATTCAGATTTTATGGCAGCCAAAAATATAAGTAAATCGGTCATTAGTCAAGGCTATCTAAAATACAAGGGAAGCCAGTTACCAACATTTTTCAGAGTATCTTTTAATGTACATATAAAGAGGTATTCAAAAGTATTTTCTATGCATGTATGCTCTGAATGTAAGAAATAATAGTGTTTAAAATAAGCTAATTTTGTATAAAAACAAAATTTAAATTAAAAAAAATGCCACAAGATGATAATTCACAGTGAGCTTGCTGTGGATCGACAATGTTGCACATTTGTCAGATGCCAAAAGCGGCTGCCATTTGATCGACCATCAGTGAATGGCATCCAGGGCAGACTGGAGAGAATGTAAATGCTCTTTACAAGTAATGAGACATGAGAGCTTAGAATCGTCAGCAAACAAATGAATGAAGCAGTCAACAACGTCCTTAGTAGGGTATCAATGAAAATAACAAATAGTAATAGGCCCAGAACACTACCCTGTGGCACATCACTAATCACATCAATTGGCTCGGCTAAAACATCGTCAACCCAAACTTGCTGTGTTCTACTGCTTCAAGGATGGAGCTTGCGACACCCACACTTCGGAGTCGAAATAACCATTTATGGTGCGACACCCGGTCAAAAGCACTTGCAAAGTCAAGATAAATAATATAGAAGGGGCTATTCATGTCAGCTGCCTGGGTTCAGTGATCAAGGCAGCACAGTAGTTGAAAAACAGAGGACTGCCAGCTAAAAAACCAAACTGGCTACAAAAAAGATTGTGATTGGTAAAATAATCTGCAAGTGCCTTACTCAATATACGTTCAAGTAGCTTGCATGCAATACAAGTAAGAGAAATAGGTCTGTAATTACAGACATTGCTAGCATCTTCCTTTATAAGATTGGGGCCACCACAGCAGTCGACCAATCCCATTGCAATATACCCTCACTAATATGCTTATTAAAGTTGAGGGAAAGAGGGTAAGTAATAACGTTAGCTAGCTTAACATAGATCATTGCTGGCAAGTTGTTTGGCCCCAGCGCACTCTATGGATTTAGTTTTAATCGCAGCAAGAACATCGACAGTACGTACATGTCAATCGGTGTAGCCTGGTGTCAACATTTCTGCATTACCCAAGTGTAACTCCATTGTCCCTAGTAAATACTGATCCAAAACATTTGTTAAAGCGCTCCACTCTATCCTTTGGATCAGTAACCAATTCAGTGCCACAATCAGAACGTAACGGAGGACGAACTTTACGTGGATTAAAATTTTTTCTAATATATCTTAAGAGAACAGTTCGATCTTTAGCGGCAACTACTTTTGAGTTCCTGTTCATTCCTTTCTGCCACCTGATGGTAAACCAGCACACAGCCTTTATAGGTTTCCAGTGACAAATCATCCTTAATGTTCCTGTAAAGGGACCAGGCCTTTTTTTTTTCTTTTAGCAGTTTTTAATTCTTTTGACCTATGACGAGTGTTTCCCTTTATGGGCATGACAGTCCTGAATGGGACAATAAAATCCAGGACACCTTTCAACTTGTTTTTAAATACTTTCCACATTTCATTTACATCCATACAGCTTTAAAATTCTGAATCGAAGGACAAATCCTCCAAAAGGCTAGCTGCAGGGGTAAAAACGTTTCGTGACAGGCCCATGAGCACAAGCAATGCCGTTAATCCTAAATCCAACGCCAACATTAGGTGGGTCATCACTTAGTTAGAAGGTAAATTTACTACTCAGGTCACAGGAGACACCTGGGGCATTACAAAAGACCTGATCCAGATTGATTTCCCTTAGTAGGGAAATCTACAAGCTGCAGGAACCCATTATTAAGAGTAAGAGATAAAAAAAAATATCTTCTAATTGAGTGGTAATTATAAAATTGGTCCAATCAACAAGTTTGAAGATGTTCAATTAGCAATCTACATTTTTCACTACTTTTAGAATCTATGGGAGGGTAGTAGGTAAAAATAATGCGCGACCATCTGCGACTTTGATGCGGATCGATTGCAAGATCCTCTGTGCCACTCAAATCTACTGGCGTAATTGGGCCCAAACTAGCGTGTAAACCAGCAGGTAGCAACATACAAACACCACCACTTATACTCTCTCGATTCTGCCTAAAAATCTGATAACCAGCAGGACAAAGACGAGAGTTCAGGATCCCAACAGTAGCCAGGGTTTCCGTGAAGAAAACAAACTGCACGTTAATAGGATTGGCTACAGCAAAAAGTAGATCAAGCTTGTAAACCACACTTCGTGCATTAAAAGTCTGCAAACAAACCCTGTACTGCAGCCAGCTCTAGTGAATGACAGCTTAGGCCCCACAAAAACGGGGGCTACAACTGTGCTTAAAGTCCCATTACAAGAAATTAAGTTTCCCTGATGCAAAGCATTGTACACCAAAGACCCGAGAAGTCCTTGTCCTTTCGATGTTAAATGTACCCTATCACTTGAAAAACGTTGAGTATTATTTATTAAAAAATTCCATACGGGCACAAAAACAACATCCACCGCCACAACATCCACCACCACATCCACCACCCCGAGAGCAATTCACCACACCTCCTGGGTTCTTGTGAATTTACATTATTATCTCTTGTCAATGATTGTTGATGCTGGCCGCATGTGGTTTGCTTGGGTGACCAGATTTTTAAATCGATCAACCACATCCGTTAGTTTTGCTGCACTAAAATCGTTAGAACTGACACCAAAAAACGGAACCAGTTGTTCATTTGTTGCCCGAAGGATGACTGGCAACCTTGCCACAATATGCTCTGTGGTGGATCCCGGGATAACCAAGTTGGTGCACTTCACACTTGGCATTCGTGTATGGCGCATGTGTGAGCATCCCATGATTATGACCTCACGTGTTCCCAATACACTGACACCACCAGCATACCTTAGTGATACTTCTTCACCTAACACAGGATGAAACTGCTCCAATCTCTCCGATGCATGTGAGTCATATCTAACCAGGGTCTGGCCCAGCACTGAGATATGGGATTGTCACGTTTCTCAAAAGGGTTTGGCTCACTAGAGGCAGTTACAGAAGGATTTTTTCCTTCTTTACTTTTTTTATCTTTCTTTCTTTTTCCAATATTGTGATGCTTCTTCGTGCTGTTGACGATGCCGATTTCACTTCATGTTCTTCCACGTTCGCCTCATCTCAAAGTAACCCAAGGGTGAACATGTTAGTTCAGAGGTGGGGTCGGTTAGTGCCTTGATAGTTTTATGTTAGCATATGATACTTGTTTCGTAGGCAAAAGTTCTGTGTCGATGTGAGACGATAATAGTTCGATGTGACCAGCTTGTGGATTATTCAGAAAAGTAGTAACCTTAAACTTCCCCAGATCACCATCTTCAGCGTGAGCCCTCGTAATTAAATTGTTACGCAAGCCGAAATCTAGCTTTTTGTCAATAAATTTAAGTAACATGTGAGTGTGCTTAAGCAAAGTGTTCTCAAGTTTCGCCTCGAAACAACCAGCGTTAACATGCATCTAACACATGTAGGCTAGGCAACTACCCAAAAACCTTTCAAATTTGAGATGTCAACTATCACAACATACTAATTTCTGCCTGAATCGTAGAAAAAAAATGACTCTTAAAACACTATTTAAGTCTTTTTCTGAACATATTTTGCTGTTAAACTGTAGTTTGCAACTGGCATTTAAGGGGTTGTAATAGAATTGGAGTACTTGCCATCTTTGTTAGCAACTGTTTTCGAAAATCGATTAGTACAACTTAAGAAAAGTGATGGTAAGATAGGACAGTCTGCTGCAACATGAATGGTCAGTAAAGCCATTGCTAGACTTGGTAAATATGCACCTTCACATAGTTTCATCTCTGTATAACTGAAGTTACCAACCACAATAATTTCAGCTAAAAACTGCAACTGAAGACTACAGTTTAACTTGGAAACTAGTTACAGTCTGAAAGAACAGCAGTTGAACTCTGTAGTTGTATATTAAACTGTTGTTGTTGACAACAGCATCTAGTCTTGAATGCAGTATTTTGAATCAGAAACTGCAGTTCAGGGATGAAACTGCAGTTCCAGGCTAAAAGAGCTGCACTTGAAAACTGTAGGTCTGTAATGGAACTTCAGTTCCAGTCTATAAGAACTGCAGTTTCATCAACCATGAACTAACAGTTACAATCTACGAGAACTGCAGTTGAAAACAGCACCTGTTGCAGAATGCAGTTCTCTCAAAGAACTGCAGTTCAAGTCTACAAGAACTGCAGTTAATGACTGCACCCAAAACTCCAAAGACACATCGTTGATGACTCCGCGACACACTTTCAAGGCCATTTTTTATGAAAATGGTTCCGTGGGATAGTGACTCTTCCCAAATCTCCTACTGAAAAGCAACATAGCCAATTTTCACACTGCTGACATACAGTTCAGATAACATTATTCAAGTCCATCAACTACGGTCATTAGCATTAGCTGAATGACCTCGAGTGCTGTAAAGATGCACATTTTTATATCCACTTACGTAGTAGTTCGATTTATTCCTGTCACATGTACTGTTAACGTGCTTAGAATAACGTTTTTCTAAATGGGTCCGACACATTTTTTTCATGAGTTTCAAAAAACTTGTTGCAGCTATAAGTTCTGGAAAAAATGAATGGAATTTTATTCTTTATTATCATATAGCAACATTTTTTCTCAACAACTTTCAAATTTATTTCATAGGGGTGTTTAATGCTTAATCGAATAGTTAGCAATGTGAGAACGTTGAAAGGTACATATCAAGGTCAACCATTTGTTCATGTCTAAGCGACCTGAGCAAAACTGAAAATCTACTCGGGTTTCATTTTGCTCAGGAATAAAGACAGCCAGGTCATGGATTGTTACTTTTGACTTGTCTTCTGTAGTGTCTAACAAAATTGCAAATACGAATCTATTGTCTAAATGATTGTTTTTTGTTTTGTATTTTTTTCCAACATAACGTCAATATGATGTATTGATTTGCAGCCAGCTACTGTGAGTCGATGTGGCATGATCTACATGGAACCTTCTTCATTGGGTTGGAGACCGCTCGTCTCGTCTTGGCTTCATCAATTGCCAAAATGGAAAGGAGATTTTGAGGAACTTATTATGGGTGTATGCGAGTGGGTCATCATCCCTACTCTAACTTTTCTGAGGAGGAATTGCAGGGTAATATGATTTGTTGACACTATGTTGTTGCCCAGTGATTAGATGATAATACTAACTTTTCTAGTGTCTGCCGAAGTATCCATTACCTGTAAGTTTAGCATTCTCTTTCTGAATGGGATTATCCCTAGAGTTGAAAATATAAACGGAGCCAGCTGTCTCACCCCAATGTGCATGTGCGCACCCCTCCTATAAAAGTGTCTGAAACGGAAAGGACGCCATCTTATTTTCTCTAGTGTCACGCTGCATATATCGCTCATCCCTACCGAAAGCAAGATTCGTCACAATGATGGTTAAAGTCAAGACCGCTCCGAAAGTACCTCGCCTGGATCAACTGAAGACTACAGTTTAACTTGGAAACTAGTTACTTTTCAATCATTGTAATAATCATCAATTTACATATTGCTTTTGCTGTGTTTGCTTTAAATTATTTTATATGTTCTGTTGCTTTTGTATTTTTTATTTCATTTACTATGTTTAGTATTTCGATTTCATTTGTATCTTCAATACACATAATAATAATAATAATATACGTGACAATTTTAAGTATAGATGCACGAGGTTCTTCGAACTTGACTTACTGGACAAATTGTTGATAAAAAAGTATGCTAATAAATATGTAAAATCGTTAATAAGTAAAAATTCCAGTAAATATTACAAGTAAAACTGCAGAAAATATCAGATAAAACTGCAACAAATATCCCGTTCCGAGCGCATCTTTAAACTCGCATACATGCTGGTTAAATGGGAAAGGCATTCGCAATGGGGTGGACACATCCGAAGTGAAGTAGATTGTATCCGAGTTAAGTGAATCCTGATTTATAGGTGTGTCGAACGCGCTTCACTTAAATGAGCACTCAGAAATGTGGGTCACATTCCGAATAAGCAGTTTCCATCACCAGGCGGTAATCACGTTTCATTACTGTTTACTCAAATGTGAGCAAATAGCCCTCGGACGATATTCGCCAACACGCAACTAAGAGAGTACGACAGACATGGGGTTTCTGACGGACTGTACTTCCTACGGAAGGCACCAGTAGTGGGACACCAGGGGTTTAGCTGCGGTTGGCGCAATTCCTATGGGAACATTGCAACAGTGCTTGTACAGCCCCAGGATGGGTTGTTAAACATAATTAAAACAGACAGTCAGAGGCCGTGGCATGCATGAATCGAATATTGAGCAAGGCAAGTAAGGTAACTCGGGACGCAACATTTGGGGGCTGTAATTTCTCTCTATTTATTCTCGTATGGAATTGTCACTTTTGTATGGGAAAACAGGGAATGGTAGTTTAACCGGGAACATGTTCTTCAGTTACTAGGCAAAACTTTGACCAATTACAATTGTCAGGAATTCTACTGTGCCGTTTCAAATCTGTCACTGATAAGTCACTGAAACGCAGTCTCTCAAACGCGGCACTCTACCAACATGGCCAAGAAAAGGGTTGAATTGAATTCAACACCTTTGACCATGCAGTGCGACAGACAATTTTACGAAATTTTTTGTTTTTTTTTTGCGCGTCTCAGTTCACGTCGCACGAACTCGTGCACAGTGGAGAGAAACCTTTCCGCTTAGGAGTTATTTAACTAAGCACGAACTTGGTTCACAGCGGATAGAAACCATTTGAGTGTATTGATTGTGGAAAGGCTTTTGCGGGTAAGGGTCAGTTCACGAAGCATAAACTTGTGCACAGTGGAAAGAAACCTTTTGAATGTAGTGAGCGTGGAAAGGCTTTTGCGTTTAAGAGTATTTAAATTTCTCGCGAACTTCTGCACTGTGGTAAGAAACCTTTTGAATGTAGTGAGTGTGGAATGGTTTTTGCGTATAAGTAAAGAGGCAGTCCAGAAAGTAACACTACACTACAGCGTTAGTGTGGGTGCGGTGGTCGGAAAAACTGACAACATACTGGAGAGAGGCCTTTTGAGTGCGTATTGTGTGATGCTGCATTTTCAGAACGAACATTTGATAACCCACCATCGAATTCATACTGGAGAGGAGCCTTTTAAGTGTGAATTGTGTGATGATGAATTTTCACAATGTGGACAATTTGAAATCCACTTTCTAGTTCATGCTGGAGAGAAGCCTTTTAAGTGCGTATTGTGTGATGCTGCATTTTCGAAATGAGGACGTTTGTAAATCCACCATCGAATTCATACTGGAGAGAAGCCTTTTAAGTGTGAATCGTGTGATAATGCATTTTCACAACGAGGACAATTGAAAACCCACTTTCGGATTCATACTGGAGAGAAGCCTTTTAAGGGCGAATTATGTGATGCTGTATTTTCAAAATGTGGACATTTGAAAAAATACCATCGAATTCATACTGGAGAGAAGCCCTTGATTATACATTTTCACAAAGAGGACAATTGAAAACCATTGAGGACAATGGCTTCTGCGATGTAGTGTCCTTTTTTCCCGCTCAACTGCATACACTGTGGCAGGGAATCCCCTGAATGTTGTGAGTGTGGAAGGACTTTCGAGCACTTGTTACTTTGTCTGCACTTTTCTTCTGAGGAGAGCTTCCGTCCGTTTTCGGAGTGTGTGGGAAGTCTCCTCTGCCCTGCCATGGATCTCGCTTCTTGCTCTGTTCCTGCCCCAGGCGTGGGGGGAGGCACAAACTCCAGAAGACTGTCATGTACCTGGTGTCAGCGCACTTTCCAGGCTGGTGCAGGGCTGCACGATCACCAGCGTAATCACTGCAAACATCGTCCAGTGGATAGCTCTTCTGCCCCTCCTGTTCCTCCGCCACCCGCTTCCCAGGATCCTCCCCCTCCTGTGCCACCTCCCACAGCTCCACCTGTGCCGCTCGAGTTGTGGCTTGCCCACCTCAAGGGCTCGCGTCCCATTATCCACAGGATTCCGAAAGGTGCTCGGATCGTCGCCACCAAGGCCCTGTCTGCCGTCATCGACCGTTGTGTTCTCGACAACTCGGAGGCGGCTTGGGCGCGTCTCCTCTCCTTCCACGCCTTGTGTTTCTACCTTCCTCTTTCCCCCTGTGATAGGTCCGTGTCCCTGGCCACGTTAATCAAGCAGCAGATCGATGCTTTTCTGCTAGACTTTTCACCCGTGAGATCGGTCAAGGCGAGGTCACGCCCCCGTCGCAAAAAGTGCACCGCCGCCGACTCCCTTAAAAGACTGGTTGAATCCAAGATCGCTGACGACGACGTCAAGGGGGGGGGGGGCCATTCGTATCATGTGTTCGGAGGATTCCTTCGCCACTCACGACCCCGAGTCTTTGTCTGCCCTTTGTGACCTTCATCCTTCTGGAGAAGACCACTCAGATTTTCCTGATGGCCCCCTCCTGGTTCCCCCTTTCCTCAGGGTTTCTGACTCTGATGTCCTGCAGGCTTTGAACTCATTCCACTGTGGCTCGGCTGGGGGCTTGGACTGTCTTCGTCCGCAACATTTAAAGGGCCTCATCGGAGATGGCCGCGGCGTTACCCGCGAACGCCTGTTGGGTTCTCTTGCTCGGCTCTGCAACCTCATGCTCTCTGGTTCGGTAGCAGACTCGGTCTGCCCCTCTCTCTATGGTGCTTCACTTGTCGCCCTGAATAAGGAGAATGATGGGATTCGCCCCATCGCTGTAGGAAACACTTTCCGCCGTCTGACTTCCAAGCTCGGCTGCCACCGTATCTCTGCTTCCTTGAGCGCCTCTCTTCGCCCCGTTCAGCTTGGTTTTGGGACCCGTGGGGGTGCTGAAGCTGCGGCCCATGCCGCCCGGCGGTATGTTAACCACCCACACGACACTTCCAAAGTGCTTCTGAAGGTAGATTTCAAAAATGCCTTCAACTCTGTGCGCCGTAACCCCCTTTTGTCAGCCGTGAAGGGCAAACTGCCTTTCCTCTTCCTGTACCTTTTTCAGTGTTACAGGAACCCTTCGGCCCTTGCGTTTGGTGATTCTCTTATCTCTTCGCAGCGCGGCGTGCAGCAAGAAGATCAGCTTGGGCCTGCCCTGTTTTGTCTCCTGGTTCAGCCTCTTGCTTCTTCAATGGCTAGTGAACTCAACGTCTGGTATTTGGATGACGCTTTACTGGCTGGGTCCTCCGCGTCCGTGTTCAGCAATTTTACTTCCTTTACCAAGAGCGCGGGTGACTTGGGGGTGCAAGTGAACCCCACCCAGTGTGAACTCTTGCCTATTCAGGGACTCCCAGCAGCTCCTTCGTCTGCCATTGCTGAATTCCAAGAGATTGTCCCGTCGATTTGTATCCTTGACCCCACTGATGTCATTCTTTTGGGGACCCCTTTGACTGAGGAAGCCATTGAGGAGTGTTTGAACTCTAAAACCGAGGCTCTCCGCGTCATGTCGGCCAGGTTGCAGTCTCTCTCTGCGCACTGCGGCTTTTTCCTGTTGAAGAACTCCCAGGCCATCCCAAAGCTCACCCATCTGCTTCGCTGCGCTCCCACCTGGAAATGTCCGGCCGCTCTCTCGAGATTCGACAAACCCTAAAAGCCGCCTTAGAGTCCGTCACCAACACTCGGGTCTCCCTTGCTGCGTGGGATCAATGCTACCTCCCTGTCCTTCGTGGGAGCCTGGGCCTGCGTCACGCTTCGGACCTCTCTCTTCATGCCTTTCTTGCCCCTTTCTTTGCCGTTTCCTCGCTCGTCCAGGATGTGTTACCTCCTCCCTGTAGGGTTGTTCCTGACGTTTTGTTGCCTGACGGCCTTCACCGCTGGACGCAGGCTAGTGGGCTGCCACCTTTGGTTGGGGATGCTCGTGGCTCTCAGCATGACTGGGAGAAGCCTTTCATCGAGAAGACAGTTCTGTCCCACCATGTCCAAGCAGCCACCCTTTCGGATAAGGCCCGCCTCTTCAGTGTGGCTTCCAAGGAAGCCGGTGCCTGGCTCAATGCTCTTCCTTCCCCGCAGCTCGGCACCCACCTTGACAACGGGTCTTTCCACATTGCTATCGCCCTCCGCCTTGGTTGTCCTATTTCTGAGCCACACGTTTGTCCTTGTAGAGCCCTGGTTGACTCGTCGGGTATCCACGATCTGAGCTGTAAGAAGAGTGCTGGTCGGTGGTCACGTTACTCTGCGGTCAACGACCTTCTGAAGAGATCCCTCGTGTCTGCCGGTACCCCTTCCCAACTCGAGCTAGTCGGCCTGGATTGTGACAATGGCAAGCGCCCCGACGGGATCACCTTCATCCCCTGGTGCGGTGGCCGGCAATTAGTTTCGGACTTCGCTTGCACTAACAGTCTTGCCCCTTCCTACGTGAACTCCACGTCCGCTGGACCCCTGAAGGCTGTCCAAGCCGCCGAAACTCGCAAAAGGGCTAAATATGCGTACATGGACAACAGGTATATGTTCTGTCCCGTCGCGATGGAGACCCTGGGCTCCATCGGCGGAGAGGGCCTCTCCTTGCTGCACGCCATTGGCCGGAAGATTACCCTCGTCTCCGGGGAGAAACGGGCAACCTCCTTCCTCCTCCAGCGAATTGGTGTTGCCATTCAACGAGGCAATGCTGCTTCCATTTTGAGCACCATCCCCGCTGGATCCAGCCTGGACGAATACGTCAGTCATCTCTGAGTACGCCCATGAGTTTGATGTGCACTTGCCGCATTGCTGTTCGGAGTTACATAGGCGGAGTAGGTTTGCATGGATGAAAAAATTGCCACTACCACCCAGATTAATAGAATTTCTTGAATGCAAGGAATTTTGCTTCCCTCAGATGTCGTGCTAAATATTTGTGTGGAAATTGATTTGTGCTCCTATATTAATTTTGTTAATAAATTTGACGGAATTAGACAAAAAAATTGTCAAGAATGTCAGTGGGAAATTTGTCTCCAGCGCAGTAAAGAATAACACAACACTATACCGCTAGTAGTAGATAAAATGGTGGAAAACAAGCCCTTTTGAACAGTCACCCAGTCCCCCCTGCTGCCCCCTCCTTCCTTTCTGCAGATGGGGGTTCCTAATATTTTTTGCGGTTTTTAAAAAAAGTGTTGCTGTTTGTGGGAGCATTTTTCGGTGTGTAACTTTCTCGTTGCGTCCTCCTTATTTTGCAGGGTTTTTGTTGTTTTCTAAAGTGTTGTTGTTTGGGGAGCATTTTTCTCAAGTTATACGGATGAGGGGTATGACTTTCCACCGCGTGGATACAAATCCTCTGGGAATGGGTATAAAGAGCGCTGATAATTCCGCTGATCTTTATATCAGCCATGGCTGCCAAGTATGAGGCGGTCTCGAGGTTCTAGTGCAAGAAATGCAAGGTTGGGTTTTTATCGCGAGAAGAGGTGGAAAGTCATTTGGAGAAGCCGTGAATGTTAAACTTGTCACGATTGCGGAGGACTCGTTTCTTCCTATGATGATTTTGGCGCACCATGACCGATGTGATGGAAAAATGATCACGCCTGAAAAAAATCAAGTTTGGTAGTATATATTACTGCAAAGCTTGTTGGAAGAATTTCCCCGATTTGGCAAAAGCTATGGTTCACACCAGGATTTCACATTCATCTCTTCCGACGAACGAAGAGACGGTTTCGGAAGATAAAAAAAAGGACCAATGATGATTGATGAAGAAAAAATGAAAGCTCCCAATGTCTGACAATGAGATTTTTTTATGTCAATACTGCGAAAAGACGTTCATGAACAACAGATATAAACGGAGGCATGAGAGGCGTCACGAAGAAAAATGTAACGTAACCTGCGAATCGTGTGCTGAGACTTACTTGGACAGTCTCGTGTATAAACGGCACAAGTGTGGAGGGGCTGTAAAACAACATGGAAGGGGAATTAAAGCGTCTTAAAAAAAGACACAAATTGTCTTAAACTCAAGCCCCAGTTAAAGGAAGGAATAATTTCTCAAATACCAGCAAATTTCAACCACTTAGCTAACAACGTCAGATCTCTAGTCGTACCTATTATAGAGGATACCAGAATCGACCGGGCCTTGTCCGACATGATTGACGGTTTGAAAGCCAAGACAGAGGTGGCAGACGACACCGAGCTCGAGGTGAGGCCGTTCAGTTTGGATTTTAGGAGGGTTTGATTTAGTGCGCGATGCTTTCAACAGATGCTTCTTAACTTTCATGCGAGACTTTATACAGGATGAAATTCACTACGAGCCTTGATTTTTTTGAAGCAGTACGAGGACAAAATTTTGAATCTTTTAGAACAATGTCGACGTCTTATGGTAAACATAAAAGCTCAAATTGGATTATGCGAAATTTTTTTATTCGAAAAAGCGACGGAACGGAAACTATTAAAACTTATTTTAACTCCAACATGGTCAGGGTGGGGAGCAAGGAGGTTTTTTCGGAAATGTCGAACAAGATTCTGCATAGTTTCGGACAGTTTGCGGTGGAAGAAAGTGGATGGGTTGTCAAGCAATGCGTGTGTACTGAACTATGCGTTGGAATTTATAGACCTTTTGCCGGGAAAGGTTACATAGCACTCCCCAACAACCTCAAACTCGGTCCCGATATACCGGTCAATATGCATAGTGAAGCTGATAGTATACACCCCGTACCATCTTCGCAACATGATTGGGAAACGAAACATTACCTGTCTCGTGCGCACAAGTTAGTTGTAGGTGTGTTGGACCCCGTTCCTTTATCCAAAATCACGGCGTTCGAAAAAGCCAACAACATTTCGGTATCTGTTTTTGGTTTCGAGGATGATGAGCCTTGCGTTTATCGCATGCGTTCCGTAGTTGAAAGTAAGCATCATGTTGACTTGCTTCTTCTCAACGGACACAACGCGACGATAAAAGACTAAGACAAATTCATCGCGAGTTTCAACCCCAACAAGAGCTTGAAGGATTTTTGTAGGCATTGGTTACACGGTTTTCGAAATTGTTTCAGGTATGAAAACTACCAACTTCCTTCTTGCAAGGGAGTTCTGTTTCAAAAGACCTCGTTGCCCACAATGACGTTATCCAGTTTAAACATTTCAAGAACGAGCTCAAAAGGTTGTACATAGCTTATGTGGACTTTGAAGCGGCGCTCCAACCAGTCTCCAGTTGTGATGGAAATGATACATACACAAGTTAACCACATACACCAAGCTTGCAATTTTGCCTACGTGATTGTTGACCACTTAGGTGGAGTATTTTCCAACAAAGGAGTAAACTGCGTGCAAGTTTTCTTCGAATCTATATTAGAGGAGCAGAAAAAGATCGTGGCTTACGTGGATTCCCACAAGGAATGAATGAAACATTTAACCAAGGAGCAGTGGTTGCTGTACAAAGAAGCTGCGGTGTGCCATATCTGCAAACAAGGAGCATTTACCCCTCCCTAAGAAAAGTTAAACGGGTTTACGAAAGTACGAGACCACGACCACATCACCGGTGAATTTAGAGGTGCCGCGCACAGCAAGTGTAACTTGGCTAACATTTTGAACAAATCACAGCGGTTGTTATGAATAATATTACGAAATACGACAGTCATTTAGTGATTAAGGCTTTGAATTCGTTTAAAGATTTGAAGGCTTTGCATAATGTCAGGATCATCGCTAAGAACAAGGGAAGAATCAGCAGCATGAAATTAAGCGGTTTTACTTTCATAGACAGTCTAGCGTTTATTACGGCATCGTTGGAAACTCTAGCTTCGAACTTAAATAGCTTCAGCAAGCTTTTCGAAGGCAAATCCGTGGAACTCGTACAAGGCCTTCGGCAAAAGGCGTATTTCCTGACAAATGTGGAGGAGAAGTGTTTACCGCCCATGTCGGCATTTGCTCGTTGTTGAAAGGAGCTATCTGCTCTGAATCTTATCAACACGCGATGAAGATTTGAGATTTAGGCAAATAAAAACGTTTGGAGATTACCACGACCTGTATTTGTGGATGGATGTCGGGCTTTTAGCCGATGTTTTTGAAAACTTTAGAGCAACGAGTTTGGCTAGTTATGGATTGGACTAGTTACGGATTGGACATTTCTACACCCTCCCTATTTTGGGACGCGGCGCTCAAGAGGACGGGAGTGTCTTTGTATCTCTTCACTAACACTGACATGCAACTTATGGCGGAAAAGTATATAAGAGGCAGTGTCTCGTTTATAGCTAGAAGATATGCTAAAGCCAACAACCCTTATATACTAGCTACCTTCGACCCTGATAAAAAGAATTCTCATATCATATTTTTATAGTTCAACAATTTGTACGGTTCTGTAATATCCAAGTATTTACCTACTGGAGAGTACGAATGGGTGTCGGAAGACCCGCTTAAAGATATAAATCTTGATAATTATGGAGATGAGAGTGATACGGGGCTAAATTGGAAGTGGACTTGGAATACCCGGTGATGCTTCATGCATCGCACAATGATTTCCCGCTAGTCCCGGAGCACATGAAAATCACTAAGTTTATACTTTCTCCTTTCACCGTCGGGCAATCGAGGACTTATAGTTAACGTACAGCAAAAGCCTAAAACTAACCACTAACCTTTTCTCAAAGAAAAAGTACGTGGTGCACTATAGGAAATTGAAATACTACCTTTTCCTCAGCATGGTTCTTAAGAAAATACACAGAGCGATCAGTTTTACGCAAGCGCCTTGGCTGAAACCTTACATCGAGTTTAATAACGAGAAACGGCAAGCGTCTGCAAACGATTTTGACAAAACTCTACAAATTGGTGAATAACAGCATTTTTGGTAAGACTATAGAGAACAAGCGCAAGAGAAAAAACGTCTTGATAGCAACAAACGAAAGAGAATGCCTTCAAATACGTGTCTCACCATTGCACCACGAGTTTGATTTCTCTAAGCGAGGATTTGGTAACTTTTGCAATGACGCCCGCAAACATCTTGAACAAGCCCATCATGATTGGTTTTAGCGTCTTGGAATTGTCAAAGCTACTAGTCTACCGGTTTCATTACGACCACATGATTGAAAAATATGGACCAGAGAGATGTAAACTCCTAGTCACGGATACAGATAATCTGTGTTATTCGATAAAAACTGACGATGTTTACAAAAATATGGAAGAAGATGCGTCGTTGTTCGATACGTCCTACTACCCCAAAGGCCATTTCTTACACTCCAACATCAACAAAAAAGTATTGGGGAAGATGAAAGACGAGAGCGAGGGGTGCCCAATTTTTGAGTTTGTAGGTTTAAAGTCGAAGCTCTACAGTGTTTTACAATCGGAGGGGAAGAACAAAATGGCTTTCAAAGGCATTAATAAAAACAGCACAAGTGTTGCACGAAACATACAAAAATGTGCTGTTTAATAGTAGCATCGTGAGAACTCTGGGGTCTTACATTCGTTTGGAGGCGCACAAACTAAAAACCGTCACCATCAACAAGTTGGCTTTCAGTCCCTACGACGACAAGCGATAGGTCTGCGATGATGCAGCCGGTACTCTAGCTTATGGGCACGTGAATTCAGCTTAAACTATCTATATTATTCGTCCAGCTGTTGTACTTGGAGTCATAGCCCTTCTATTTAACGAAATAAAGCATTTTTCCATCTTTGCCCCTCTTTTTACTTAATGCTTGCTCCACTAGAAATAAATCTGGAACTTGGGTTTTTTGAATTTCCTGTTCGTAGAAACCTCCCAGCACCGGTTCACCCAATTCGTCCTTCAAAAGGTACGTAGCTGGTTGGGTTTTTTGCACTTTACGGATCGTGAATACTTCGTTGGTAAAATTTTGCAAATATCCTTTGTTGAAAATTTTTTTAACCCTAGAAATTCTGACTTTATTTCCTACGGCGAACTTGGGTTTCTTTAGCAGTTGTTTAGGGCTAGTTCGTCTAAGCAACGGCTCGTGACGTCTGGTTACTTCCCTAGGTTTCAGTTTTGTGGTGGAATGAACCGTGTCATTGTATTGCGAAACCAACTCGTCGATAATGTGTATCCGCTTGTAATTCCCCTGCCTGGTGAATTTTTTCCACATTCAAGTTTTCAGCGTTATATTGAAATGTCACTCGCTCGCTTTCTTCTCAGAGTACGTAGAATACATGTTGTTATGGCACCTAAGTAGTACTTTGAAGTCTTTATTGTAGAACTCACTACCTAAATCGACTTGTAAATTTTTAGGGGCAGTCGCTCCTGAGAATATCTTCTTGAAAGCTTTGGTAACATCTAGACAGGTTTTAGATTTAAGAGGAATGGCCCAAGCAAACTTGGACATGACATTAATGTAAGTCAGTAGGTAGTTAAAGCCTTTATTTAGCTTAGCGTACGGTATCATATCCTCCAAGTCAGCTTGCCATAGATTGTTTAGGCCCAGTACAATCACCTTCCGTCTCGGAAAATTTTTCTGTGTTTGGTTTGTGAAGTTCGTTTACAAGTTGATCCATTTTTTTATTTCCCATTCCGAAACTGAGTTTTGTTTTCATGATTTTCTTAACAACGGAAGCGGCTAGCTTTTCCCTCCATGCCAGAGATGGATCCGCTCTCACCCTTTGAGCTTTGGAAATTAGAACTTCATCGGTGGCGAGACAATCATTTAAGTCAGAACTTTCGGCGTAAGCTGTATCGTGTTCTTTGCAAGCTTCGTCTAGTTTATTTATTCCAGGATCTCCTCGTGCCAGTCGCTTCAGCTGAGTTCCAGGACCACAGCATTGATACCACGGTAAACGCATTTCAACGGGCAAGTTATCTATGATATTGTTCACAAGTCCCTTCCCCCACTTTGACAAAATAGGCTTTTTTTTATTGTAATGCATACATCGCAAAACACTATCTCCATCGGTCTGTTGTTTCGTGAAGTTGTAGAAACTGGGGCCTTCGACTGGTTACGAGTCGAACGTTTACATTTGATGTAATATTTCATCTTGAGTTCTTTACGGTTGCTCTTTTTTACTATAGTACAATCTTTTTTCATATCTTTAAATAAAAAACATCATGGATTACTGTTCAATTATTCTCACCAGCAAAAACTCCTACTTGAATATTAATCTAAACACACCTATTCATTTGGACTCTGAAAAAAATTACAAATTGGCTCTGCTTAATTTAGATACTTATAACAGCATACACAACATCACCTCGAGAAATAACGAAATTCAGTACACTACAGATGCTGGCGCTTCATGGCACAAAGTGTTAGTAAGTCCCGGTGCTTACGAAATCGAGGATTTGAATAAATTTCTCAAGTCAGCGATAGATGCGAATGGGCACAGCAAGGATGCCATTACGATTCTTCCGAATCTAATCACTTTAAGAACCAAGTTGATAATTACCGATCCGAATTACGGAATATCTTTTTCGGGTGACAAGAGTTTTGCTCCAGTATTGGGGTTTGACTTAGACAACTACATGAGAAGTCGAGAAAGTCAAAATACAGTCGACATTATGAGCATCAACACAATTTTCGTACACGTGGATATAATAGGCAATTCGTACTTAAACAGCGACACCCAACCCAATTTATATTCCTTTTATCCCAATTCACCGCCCGGTTCCAAATTATAAGAGTCCCCGCATAATTTAATTTACCTCCCGGTTACTAAATAGTTAATTAGAAGTATAAGAGTTTGGTTCACATCTCAGACCAACGAGCCATTGGATTTAAATGGTGAGACGCTCACGGTGCGACTTCATTTGAGATCTACGAATTAAGTTTAAAAAGATAAAAATGCTCGTGTTTGGAAAAAAAGGGAAAGGACTCTTTCTTAATTTTAACTCTAATAATAAAAAAAACGGTTGACACCTAGAAACACAGTTTTCATCAAATTCATAACAATACCTAGAAAATAAGCGTAGTCGAAGATTACTTAAAAATCAACGAACCTTTGGTGTACAATTCATCGGTCGAGTCTTACACGTACCACGAATACAATCCTATTGTTGGCACCAATCTCAACGTAAATTCAGAAATCCGCATACATGTCAAAAACCAAGATTTATTTTTGCGTGTTGCCAGTAGTTACTTCCTGATTAAAGGAAGGTTGCTGAAGGACGATGACTCGGCTTATGCTGACGCTGACGTAGCCACGTTTATTAATAATGCTCCCATGTTCCTGTTTTCTAATATCAAATACCATCTTGGTGATAAACAAGTCGACGAGTTAAATTTTCCGGGGTTTGGTACTCTGATGAAGGGACTGCTCACCTACGGCTCGGCGTAACATTCAGCTCTGCTCGGTCAGTGCTGGGTGCTGGATAGTGCAGCTTCAGTCGCGGCTAAACTAACCAACAACTTGGGGTTCAAACAGCAGCACGCGTCCATCATTGAAACAACTCCCAAGGGAAGCTTTACATTCGCTATCCCTCTGAAACACATCATGGGATTTTTCGAAAATTACGATAAGCTAATCTACAGAAATAAACACGTGTTCACACTCATGCGAGCGAGTGACGCCATCTTTAAAGCAGCGGCAGCGGCCAATGGCAAAGTTGTTCTAAATAGCATCAGCTGGATCATTCCACATGTCACTGCCTCGGATGAGCAGAAACTTAAACTCTACAATCTCATCGACCATGGCGCGACCGTGGATTTAGGATTTAGGCACTGGCATACGATAACTGCGTGCTTACTCAAAATACCAGCTTCACCTGGCGCGTGCTGACTACTTCAGCTGTTGAAAAACCTAGGTGGATAGTTCTAGCTTTTCAAACTAATAGGCAGGAAACTTTAGTTAAAAATCCTGGTGTATTTGACCACTGCAGTCTGCAAGATGCCTACGTCACTCTTAATTCAGAGCGTTTTCCGTTTCTCGATCTAAATACTAAATATGCTACTGGAGAGTACATCGGCTTGTACAGAATGGCGCAGCAATTCAGGCATCTGTGCTACGACACCAACGACTTGAGTTTTGACTTGCTTCAGTTCAAGAAAGCCTATCCTCAAGTGGTGTTGGATTGCGCCAAACAGTCCGAGAGGCTTCAATCGGGAATTGTGGATGTACCGTAAATCGCCTATTAAACGCCCATGGGCGTCTAAAATTAATTCAATAAAAAAGTGGAGGGGGCGTTAACAAATATACTACAAGATTCTGACATGAACGTATGTTTTTGGGTCGTCGTTTAGGCCAAAATCCATCGTGGATAAGTTGATTATTCACGTGCGTGATCTGGGTTCAATCTAGCATTAACACACTGGTTTTATTCTCATTTATTCACAAACTTAGTGTATTAGATCGTCGTCCTTCTAATATCTAACCTAATTCAAAATTAAAATTAATTTCTAACCATTACCACGCTTCACGGGAGCATTTGTAATCGTGGAAAAGTCGGCAATATTAGGCCTATGCTATCAATCATTGAAATGCGTAATATGGATTCAGTCTAGTGAATATGCTTTACCTTTTTCCCATTTATTCTCAAATTTATACCACGCGTCATGGCTGTTTGTTGTGACATGCAGATCACGTGACTGG
>JAHWFP010056637.1:83940-111854 GCA_023313725.1 Lithobius niger
AGCTTCCTTACCCCCTTGAGTACTTAGTTAACTCAGGAGGGCTAGGGAAGGGTGAGTACTCCCTCGACCGTGCGGGGGAACACTGGCTTAAACCAAACCACAGATAATCCTAGTTTATATACTGTTTGGGTGACCTACTTAACCCAAAAAAATAAAAATTGGTTTTGAAATTTCAAAACGGTTCGGACGGGATTTCATTTTTAGCTGGCCAGCCGACCCCTATAAAACCAGTTTCCACAGCCGCATTTGCCATTTGGAAAAAGATTTTCACACGGGTCGGTTGAACTCTAAGAGCAGGTGAGATGAATGTTTATTTTATCTATTTTATATATAAACAAGGCTTATTTTAAGTTTTAGGGTAAGACCAAATCTTGAAATAAAGTTTTAGAATAAGGTTTTTGGATTTTATAGGTAGTAAACCTTCAAATTAGCGACTTTTGTAGCGAGGGTTCCAGGTAGCACTAAAAGTTTACTTACGGTAAACTGAAAATAAAAGTGCCGATTTTTTTTTTACAAATTATTACAAACTGGCATAAATAATTCGTTCAGTTGAGTGGTATGTACGCAAATACACCACTCAGTCTAAATATGTTGTTAATTAAAAATGTTTGGTTCAAAATTAGCTACTCTATGGAATACTCATTACTCACGCTAATAGTAGGTGCTGACTACACATTAAATTGGCAACTGCCGCATTTTTTCGTGTATTTTTTTACAATTCTTGATTTTACTCATGGGTTGGGCACTATTTTATGACAGCAAATTCGCAGATTATTTACACCAGAAACCCCCGACTTTGGTATAAATCCAACTGACAATTTATGTCATACACCTAATGAATTTATTTTTAATGTCACTTTAAGTTCAGTTAATATATATAAAGGCTTGTTGTTTTGTAAAATTAATCAAAAAGTGCCTACCTTATGCACAACAAAAATCGTACGGGTTAATCTCTCTATTCCGGCCAACGTAAGTAAAACATAAATAAATGCTGCTTCGGTTAGTTTTTCCAGTGATGCCTCTGGCACTTTTATTCACGGCTACTTTTACTGTCAAGTACTGGTACTAAAATCGCTTAATTTTGTACTAAACGACTTTACTATTCACCACATTCCCGTTTCACATCACAAATCCGTGGAGAATCATGTATAAACTTATAAAAAAAAAAGACGTAAATTAAGACACTGCACATCCCTGCTTGATCGCATAGCGATGTTGTGATCCGGAAGTTGGGAGAGGGGAAACCTGACATGCAACAAATGATTGTTTTTATTATTATCAGTTTCAATTGCTGTTGTTGTTATTGTCAATTAGTGTAGATTAGTTAGACTACGTTAGGTAGGTTAGGCAACACGAGTGAATAACATAATTTTGGAACATTAATTCAGAAAAAAAATTCCGTAAACTTTTAGTGACCTTCAAATCGGGTTTTCTTTTCTGAGAATGTAGCCGGAAATGGTTGTTTCTTGCTAGAGGCTGTTAGTTGCTTAGAGGTCACTGGCGCTCAAGGCTTTCACTTCTAAACAAAATTAATACGCCAATGACCAACCCTCTTCCTGGCAGGTAAACCCTCAAAAATATTGAAAAAGAAAAAGGATTCAAGGAGAAAGTTACACGCCGAAAAATGCCCCCACAAACAGCAACAACTATAAAAAAAACTGCAAAAAATATTAGGAACACCCATCTGCAGAAAGGAAGGAGGGGCAGCAGGGGGGACTGGGGGTCTGTTCAAAAGGACTTGTTTTCTACCATTTTATCTAGTACTACCGCTGACCAAACCTTTTAGATAATGGCAGGAATCCAGGAAAGCAACATGGGAACTAGCATTGATTCCAGTCCAAAGGCACTTCTTAGGTGAATCAGACAAAGTTCGAGAGGAAATCCAGCATATTTCCCATTTACAAAGGGACAAGGAATAGAAAGCAGCATCCTGACTCTTTTGAGTTTCTACAAGACAACAACAATGACTCAGCAACAATGGTCATCCATAACAAAACAGCACAGCAAGGGAAAATAAACACTTGGTCAGTATTAAAAAACATGTAAGGGAGTGGCTGGAATGAGCCAATGGCCCCAGAGGAAAGATTACTCCCTGACAAAATGCACCTCGCTCGCATAAACAAAGGAAGTGTACAGCAATTTTCAATGGGAATTTATACGTCTACTAGCATCTATTATTTAAAACTTAAAAAAAAATTAAACGATTTACATGCTGGTGGTGGCCTAAGCACGAATCTGTTAAGCTACAATGGGGTGTTCTGGTGAGTGGTGGTGAAACCAGGAAATAACCCTCCCTTTTTGCATGCTTACCTCTTGCGCTCGGAACGGGGTCAAGCAAACTAACCCAGATTCGACTCGCATTTCTCTCAATTTGGAATTCGATTCCGAATTAACGACCTGTGGGTGATAACCTTTGAAGTGCTCAATCAATAAACTAGTGGATAACGGCAATATTTTTCCGATTTCTTTACACTTAAATTTTGAAATACTCCTTTTTTTAAATTAAGGAATTGATTCCGTCAGGGAATTTACAATTGGTGGTCTCCTTCTTACATCTGGTGGAAATTTTGTGTACTGAAGTTTGCGGGGAAGGAAGTGAAACTAAGCATCATAAGAGTTGGCTCTTGGTAAGTTATAAATAAATAAATAAATAAAAATTTATTTGCACCCAAAAGCAAAATAGAACTTGTAAGAGCATGCCACTAATACCAGTCCAAAACTTCGCAAAAGATTCGCAAAATGATGCTTCGTCAAATATAATTTCACATAAGAATTATGGAAATTTCCATTTTAACTTAAATTAAAAAAAAAAACAATTTTTAGACGACTTTTAAAACAGAGCAGAGTGAGTGCTTTGATTATCGTTGTTGGCAATTTGTTCCAAGAGTTCGCAGCACTATTGTTAAAAAAAATTTCTTGGTATTTGTCATGACACTAGCTGTCACCAGTTTCCGGGAGTGATCATCTTCAAATCACAGGAACGGAACTCGAAAAATGGCTTGAATCCACACCAAGTGACCACGTGGAGTAAATTAGTTAGACTCAAGTCTGTCCTTCATCTTCTTAATTCAAGAGACACTAATCCCGTGGCAAGTTCACCCCCATTGGGCAGAACCATCCTAATGGTAAATTCCAAACAAATTATGTTTAGTGAAGTTCGTGGGGAAGAAAATGGAAGTACCATAAGAGTTGGCTCTTGGTAAGTTCACCCTTCATTGTGCAGAAGCAACCCAAAACAATCCCCTACTAATTTGCTACAAACACGTACTTCCCAAATAAGACCGATGGACAGTAGTACATATCTCTTTATTGTATACAGTAATGGGTAGCCAGCTAGTTACTACCATCTCTGGTTATAAAAATAATTTATCCATGGACAATGTGGTAAGTAAAATCAACATTATGGGCAATGGGCATTAAAGTGTGTGTAGCGTAATTACTTTGTACATTATGTCAGCTTATGCATCAAAACATAGAATGAAACGTATTTTTTACTTTCCATTTGCAGGCTAATCTTCAGTTTGCACTGGTTTGGGGAATGGGAGCCACAACGGATAGCAATGGAAGGGAGAAGTTTGATATTTTTTTCCGAGATTTGCTTAGTGGACGGGATGAATCAGCCCCGCTGCCATTGAATGTTGGCAAAATTGATGTTCCTTTTCCACAAGACCACACAGTGTATGACTATTTTTACGAGGTATGTACTAAATTCAGCAAATCAAGGTCCAACACAAATGTTAGTTTAACAACCTTTAACATACAAACTGTTTTGTGGTACTTAGAATTTTTTAACAGAATCTGTTTCCTGTTCATTACATTAGCAAATGATCTTTTGGTTCCAGTTTAGGAATAAAGGACTTTGGCAACATTGGAATCAAACACTAAAAAATGTGGAATACCCAGAAAACGTTAATATCAGGCAGCTGATCGTTCCTACTGTTGATACTGCACGATATTATTACATAATGGATTTGCTTATTCGTCATAACAGGTAAAGTCGATAATATGTAAATTGTCGCTAAACAGTTTAGGTAAGTTTTTAAAAACAGATTATAGAAAGTAATTCACACTTAAATCAAACTTCAACTGGCCAAATATATCAAGAAATTGTCTAATCAAAAGAAAGGATATAAATAGAAATAGTGTTTGGTATAATACAATGGAATGTGTTTTTCAAAAACAGATATTTACTAATGAGTGGCATGTCTGCCTTTCCTATCATGGTATAAGTAAGCATGGCTAGAAAATATATGTAGTTGCCAAAGAGGTGGTCTAACAATGATCGACCTATCCATGAAAAAAAGTCGTTGCCATTAAATTAATATTGAAATATTGCCACACGAAATTGGGAGATGAAACATTTAATTCTGCAAAAAAGTGTGTAAAAGTAGTACTCAGTTGATAGGCAAGATAAGAAAATGGTTATAGTCATGATATGAAATATTGTAAGTTAGGTGTTCATTTCAGGTATTAAAAATCTAACTTTAACTGTAGTTTTCAATACTTAAAAACTCATCAATGTAGGGACAGGATCATGCATTTATTGCTAATTTAGGTCAGACGTTTCTGTAACCAGTCCCATGTATTTCAATCGACTGTATTTCTAGGTTGATCCATAACTGTGAACCAATCTCTACAGCTGAAATTTTAGATAATTCAACTGTTTAGCGTTTTTTATATTGTAATACTGTAAAGGTTTCATCTGGACTGCTATATTTTTGAGGCGAGAACTGGTTCAACATCCTATGAGCTTTATCTTATTTTTTCTTTTTACATACAGAATATTTCCTCGTAACAAAAATTCATTAACAGTTGGTTGATAGCAGGTCAGCAGTCTTAGCAGCAATGTTTCAAGAGTGAAATTTAGGAGTGTAGATAATAATTGTGGCAAGTTAAAGCAGTAGTATGCAACATTTACCAAAATAAACTCCTTATAGCTCACTGTGGCCCTTCACCAAAATGGGACAGACCACAGACAGTAATATTAGAATCTTGGCATCCACTTAGTATTACATATGTCATATTTTTTTTACTATGTTGGGAAGAGTGCAGCTGTGAAATCAGTATGACACTGCATGAGCTTATATTCATTTCTATGAGTCAAATCGAACATGAAAACCAAGCCAACACAACTACTGTCTTATCCATAAATCGTTTGAAGTTTACAAAAGACGTTCAGTTAGTCTTTGTGACTCTAGGAGGTCCAATCACGATTGACCAGTGTGCGTGCCGGTTTTATTTTTATCCATGTGGTGAACTAAGTCCAGTCTGCTATAATGTGGGTTATTGCATTTGTTTGTATTTGCAGTGTGTGATGCTACTTTCTGCTATTTAGTAAACTAACAATTTTTTTTTTAATTTGTGGAAATAAGTTGTTTGGTGAACATGCACTGATGTTAACCTTTGTTTGTCAGACCATTAATGCTGGTTGGACCAACGGGGACTGGAAAGAGCATTTATATTCAAGAAAAACTGATTAATGGTTTGCCTAAGAACGTTTATATTCCAACCTTTATAACCTTTTCTGCTCAGACTAGTGCAAATCAGACTCAGGTAAAGTTTTATCATTTTTTAAGTTTATATTTCATAAACTGCATAATTCTCAGCAATGACGCCTTTTAAATGTTAATGACCATGGCTGGATTATCACGCACGTATAATTTGTGAGTAGGGTGGGCAGGAGTTGTAACTACAGGAGCAATTCGTTACACTAAGAATGACAATTCGCTGCAGAAAAAACATCCAGCATAGCTCACGATGCATGCATTACACTGATATTAATGTGCGAGAAAACATATCGAATGTCATGCACCCAGAGGCCGTAGCATCAGCGGTTGTTGTTCCTGTGTGAATAAAGTTAAAAGGCAGGTTTGACGATAGTAGGGGCCAGTTTATTCACAACTTGTTAATTATTTTTGCACAATATCATTTCATGGTGACAACAGTTAAATATCGGAAAATGTACAGCAACTATGCAACGTTGCATACTGGCAGAAACATATTTCACTCATCATGGCATGGACACAATTAATATAGAAATATTTACAGTACCTGCATTTTTCCTAGAAAGCGACACACATGGGTATTAGGCCACAGGGCTCAGTTAATCAAATCTACATCATTATTTTTCCGAGTTCGAACACCAGTTCGCCAAAATTCCGGCCAACCTCTAGGCCATCTCCAGCCGTTGTCAACGACGGTAACAAGTTATGTGCGCAACAATGCGCATTACAACAAAAGAGCCCCTTCAACTGACACGAGCAGCATTACCATTGTACACCAAGTTAATCTTTACACAAAAGATAAGACAGAAAAAAACAGTGTGAAACCCTTTTACAAGTGCGTAAACATACGTTTCCCACATTTCCCCCTTGAGGGTAAACGACGGTTTTTTTTTGACAAAATCAGCGTCTTCCGCCTTCAACACTACACATGACATACAGTGTACAACCAAAATGCACAAAAATGTGCCAAAAGTGCCCAGGCACCCCCCTTGTGTGCATGATGGTTGTGCCCCGACTTGGTAGCCGTGCGTGGTATCGAGCCACACCTCTCTTACAACAATATTGCAATAACATTTAGAAACGTCATTTTTTTGCACTTCGGGTTGTCCCAGCTTGGAATTCTCTCTCGGAAGAAATGGTCTCTGCTACCACAGTTGCTGTATTTAAACGGCTTTTGCAACTTCTTAGCTTGTTCTGGTTTGGTTCTACTGGTTTTTTTTTCCTCATTGTTGGGACTGGTGTCAGTGGTTCTTTTACCCTTCCATTTCCCGATCACCCATTATGGGTCGGTCAAACCTATATTATTATGTAAAATGACTTGCTTCAGCAAAACAACAAAGTGAAAAAACCGTATAATGTTTCGGCTGGCGTGTTATAACGTGTTCGTCTCACGTTTTCTGTTAGTGTATAAAAATCCCTTAAAGCATATGTTAATGTTATACATCATGTCATACAATTGCAACAAAGTGCAAACATTAATCAATTGTCGTCATCATCAACATTTATTGGAGGGAAAGTTACTCCGTCAGGAGGCATCCCCCTTAAACGTCGAGAAAACCGTTCCACTTGCGCCGCCTGTTGATTATTAAAGTTTGTGCCGGCAACAACATTACTAACATTAACATTCTGGGCTAACTGTGCTACTGGATGGTGTGTTACGGGAACTGGTGGCTGGGAACCGGTGACATGGGAGTATCATCATCATCTGATTCGTCACTAGAACAATGAACCTGCAATGTGTTCACAATGGGTAAGTCTTCCTCCATTCTCCACTCATCGGGATGAGGACCGGGACCACTGCCAAACAAATCTGAACCATTTTTATGTTCGTAAAAATCTATATCTGTTCCCAGCAGATATTTTTGAGTCACAGGATTATACAATCTGTATACTCTCTGAGCATGAACATAACCCAAGTGAATCACAGGAATAGCAGTTGCTGCAAAAAGCCCTCTCCTACACTTATCAATGTGCAGGTAAGCTTAACACCCAAAACGTCGGTGTTTCACTACTACTGGTTTTCTTCCCGACCAGTTTTCTAGGGGAGTCGAACCATTAGCATGAGATTTAGTACTCAGACTATTATGCGCATCATTCGCTGCAATGACAGCGTCTGGTCAAAATTATAATGGCAATTTAGTCACACAAAAATGAACCAGCCATGTTCGCACTTGAGGTGTTGAAAAACATACTACGTATATGAATACCTCTATCTGCACAAAGCCTTTAAAACGCTTGACTCGTAAATTCTCCAGCGTTACCGCTTGCTATACGTTGAAGTAAGTAACCTGTTTGTTTCTCGTAATATCTAACAAGGTTTTCTATAACCGGAAGCACCTGCGACTTCTGAACCAATGGTATAACAAAGTAAACACGGCTAAATACATCAACAATCGTTAAGAAGTAACGCTCATTTCCTGTACTGATTACATTACTGGGCCCCGAGATATCAATATCCCACTGTTCCATCGGGCGTTCAGCAACTGGGAACTTTATGCGAACATGTGATTTTTTCCGTGTTTTAGTTTGAGCACATCCCTCACAGAAGTCTGTTGCCTTACCCACAATCATAGGACCTATAACATGATCGTCACTAAATAGTTTCCTAATTTTATTATTGGAAACATGACCAAAACGCCTATGCAACATATCACTGTAGCATTCAGCTGATGCCACAATGACGTTTTCTTCAGAGGCGTCATTGGACACATTTATGGCCATAACTTCATGCTCCACTAAAGTTTTATAAATGGTGCAATTTTTACAAAACACAAAAACACGTTTACCTCCCTGACATGTTCTTACAAATATCTTATCAAACGAGTATTGCAAATAATACCCCGATGATTGAAGGGAACCCATGGACACATAATAATACCTTGCACTGGGAACATAGATCACATTGTCTAAACATAACCCATGTGAGAATTTTTTACCAAAACTATTTTTCCCTTGTACCCACACTCGACCAACACAGTAACCGACGACAAACATTTCACACACGGCTAGGGCAATTTTTACCGTTCTACATTTAGTCAAATCTACCCCCATAGGCTTAGTATTCAGGATATGTAAATCAGCTCCCGAATCCAAACGAAATACATTTACATTTGGTGCATCCAAATGGTGCGCCGTCACTAAATCAATACCATATGCCTGACCGCCAGTACCGTTACCTTTACGGTCATTAAAGGCAGGTACCTTATTTCTCCTATCATGCGTCGATGAAGCACTAGGACCACCTGCTCCAGCATTGTTGCCCCATTGTTGTCTGGCATGCCCATACCCCCAGCATAGATCACAATGATTACCCACACATTTTTCACGTGGTATGACATTGCATTCCGCGAACTTATGATCGGGTCTCCCGTAGGACCAGCACCCAGCTCCAACTGCCAGTACCTGGGCCATTTGCCTTCGTGGAGATGCTGGCCCAGATTGGGAATTATCAACTTGAGTCCCCCCGAATGGATAAGGAATCCCCATTGGGACTACCATTTGCCCTCCTGGTGAAAAAAGCATAAGGCATATACGGTAGAGCATACCCCTGCTGTTGGTCAACCATTAACTGACGTCTAGCCAAAGCATTCTGCTCTTCCTCAATGGTCAGAGCCGCCTGGTGGTAAAGAGTCTCCCTTGTCATTTCAAACTGAGGGCGGTCTAGACCATCTAAAATTGCCATACACGCTTCGTGCTCTGTAATGACCTTTTCCAGCGGCCACACAAGACTGGCTCAAACCAATCACCCTGGTTATATAAGTTGGAATCGTTTCCTGAGGTAAAATCCGAGCTTTCGTAAACTGACGGTACAAAAATTCCCAGAAGTTTTGATGCTGCTGCTCATATCTGTTCCGTAAAGTATTCCAGATTACCTTTGCGTTAGTTTCGCCTTGGAACTGGAACAAAATCGAAGGGGAAATTGTTTGATACAGAAAACAGACACAATTACCATTTTTGGTATTGTAATCAGCAATCGTGGCAGCAGGAGCCGTCGCCAGAGGCGCTGGGTTGTCAAGGACAGTCTCCCAACCATGCTTGACTTTAAAACCTAATAGCTTGGTTGCCCACGTTTGATAGTTATTTTCAGTTAGTATCTCAACTCCCTTATACATAACTGGGGACTGGGAAGGGGGAGGCAACTGATAAGGGTAATTATAATATGCCATTTCTATGCGACAAAACTTACACAAAACACCAGGCCACCACGCCGGGGTCACAAATAAATTGTGCTAACACGCACAAGATAAATGGGTGCTAACACAGACAACATTACGAAATAAGCACAGAAAAATGCCGCCCCCTTGTAAGAGGCAAAAGTTTCCACTAAATCCAAGGAATATCAAGTAATGCCCCCTTGTAACAAACGTAACCGAAACACATTAGGTTAGGTTAGGGAAAACAATACCCACAATGCACACAAGGAATATTCCTAATTACACTAGCAAAACTTAAAACTTTTAACACCAGTAAAAGAATATAACTCCGTCTCTATTGTAATCTTCAACTTTGAAAAACAACATGGAGGGATAAAACGGCAACGTTGGTCAAGAGTCAGTTTCAGGGGATCACCAGAAATGTTCGAAGTAAATTTAATCCCGACGAAATTCCTCAAACAGCATACAAGGTTAGGATTTGGGTCAAAGCCGACTGAAGAGCAATTTCATAATATCCAACCAAACAGGGAACGTCACCGCCGTACGTCATTGCTACCAACATGCGAGTAGGGTGGACAGGAGTTGTAACTACAGGAGCAATTCGTTACACTAAGAATGACAATTCGCTGTAGAAAAAACACCCAGCCTAGCTCACGATGCATGCATTACGCTGATTTTAATATGCGAGAAAACCTTTCGAATGTCATGCACCCAGAGGCCGTAGAATCAGCGGTTGTTGTCCCTGTGTGAATAAAGTTAAAAGGCAGGTTAGACCGGTTAGGCAGGTTGGGCCGGTTTATTCACAACTTGTTAATTATTTTTGCACAATATCATTTCGTGGTGACAACAGTTAAATGTCGGAAAAAGCAACTATGCAACGTTGCATACTTGCAGAAACACTCATCATGGCATGGACACAATTAATATGGAAATATTTACAGTACCTGCATTTTTCTTAGAAAGTGGCACACATGGGCATTAGGCCGCAGGGCTCGGTTAATCAAATCTATATCATTATTTTTCCCAGTTCGAACACCAATTCGCCAAAATTCTGGCCAACCTCTAGGCCATCTCCAGTCGTTGTCAATGACGGTAACAAGTTATGTGCGCAACAATGCGCATTACAACAAAAGAGCCCCTGCAACTGACACGAGCAGCGTTACCATTGTACACCAAGTTAATCTTTACACAAAAGATAAGACAGAAAAAAACAGTGTGAAATCCTTTCACAAGTGCGTAAACATACGTTTCTCACATAATTTACCTATCTACGATAAACAAGAAGTATTGTGAATATTTTATCGTTTAGCATAAAATTGTCACAGAAGTCCAGCAGAGTGACCCTGGTCACTGATTTATCGCTCCAATTTATACCAGGAAAGTTAAACAAACGATGCTGAAGAAATATACGAACTGAGTTTTAAGTTTGAAATGTGCAAAATTTAAACATCTTATTTTAAAATGGCTAGAGAGGTTTATGCATGTTTAGTTTGTTAGTTCACTTGAACTGAATTTCAAAATTGAATATCCTTCCAGGGAGCAATAAACATCCATGTACATAAAAATGTACGGTTAGTGATTGGTCACTTCAGATAGTTGCTCCCTTTAAATTCTTGGCAATAGTATTTTTTATTTTTTTTGGGGCACAACCGGATTTAGCCATGACTTTTATTAAGTTTTGTATCCTGTGATGTTATGCTAATCCTCGAAATCCAGGTTGCATGAAATACGTAACTGACTTCAAATTATGTTTCTATGATGGTGGCCAGGAGATAAATTAAAAGAAGGTGAACATTTATCAAACCGTTTCTGATCCATGTGGGAATGTCCTAGACTCTGTTTTTTCTCAATGAATAATATAATTTCTGTACATAAGAAGAGGTGAGGGTCACTCTTTTGCCTTAACTGCAGTAGGTCTATTATGGATAGTTTCAAAGGCCGTTGGTACAGTCTGTATATTTTTAAAACATTGTATTAATATCAACAGTTATTAGCTTTATGTCATCAGAACTAATTTTTTTATAGATTAAATGTTTTAGATTAAATGTATTAGATTACATGTACGACTCAATTTGATTCTGATTGCATCTTCACACCTGTGGTATCTTTACACCTGTGCTATCTTTACACCTGTGCTATCTTTACACCTGCTGAGGCCGTAGGCGCTACAGGATTTCTGGGCCCCAAGTGCTCGACAATTTAGCATGCATTTAATTAGCCAGGGGGAGGAGGCCGGCCACTTCAGGTTCAGTTGGCTACTCCAGTGGCACAGCCAGTGAAAATGCAGGGCTGGGAGGGGGCCGAACTAATAAACCTAGGGGGCTGTTTGCTCCCCAGTAGGTACAAAGACCCGGACACTGAGTTTCACAATCATATTCTCGAGGAATTTATTTAGCATTATGACATGTTTTTCAAACCGCATGGTTATTTTACGATCATGATGTTTCTTATAAAATAATCTTTTAATTATTACGTTTTTGTGTAAAAGGGGCCCCTTTGTCTGGAAGAGCTGAGGCAAGTGCCCTTTTCTCCCTGATAAATCCGGCCTTGAGTTGAACAGGTAAGGGACACCACTCATCATGGGCCCGAACCTTGGAGGTGAAAATTCATCTCATCCAACTTTAATTCGTGGTTAAAAAAAAGTTCGGCCCCCAGACAAGTGCACCTGCCCGGCCATCATGACTAGGAAAAGCGATATGATCTGCACACTGCATGCCAGAGACATCACAAATGTGACTTCGACGAAGACCCATGTTCAATTTGCCTCACCATTTCCTTGGACGATTGGCCCTTTATTTGTTTAAAGAACTAGGCCTCGTTGATTCGTACGGAACAGTTAAAGCTTCAAAAAGCCAAAGCTAAATCTTCTGCCACTCCACTCTCTGGTGTTCCACCTTCAAGAACACCCAAGACATCGTCAGCCACTGCATCATCGTATTCATCATGCTCGTCCTTCAGCTTTTTCGCTCCGTCACCAACTGCACATGCCAAAACTGGGAAGAAATTGACTGCCAAACCACCCCCTTCCCCACATCTTCTGTGTCTATGGAAACTGCTCCGATCTCTTCCAAGCCTTTCAATTCGGATCCCACTCCTCAACCAGAACTCATTTCAACGAACACTTCAGAAGCTAGCTCCGCTCCCACTGCTGCGGTTTCGTTGCCATCATTCGGTCCGTAATGATTTCGTTCATGGTGACGTGGAGTTGTTGAGCATGCATTTTCCTCCTTGGTCACTTTGCAACCTTTAGTTCCAACTGAACTCTCACATCTGTATCACCATGAACTCAAAAAAAAACCTGTATCAAAACCTTATCTGAAATTTATCACTCTCTTACCGTGACAGTCTCGCATCACCATTGGAACATGTCCTCCAACTTTTCAGCACTTCACCAACCGGAATTCCAGTTCTCTTTCACCATCAGACCAAGCCCATTATCTCCTGCCAGTGCATTCACCAGGCAACGATGCGGAACTCCTCCATGGAATCAAGTCACACTCGAATCAAACTCAAGTCGCACTCGCTTCAAACTCGAATCTGACATCCAAATCGTTCACCATGGCAATGGAACGTCTTCTCCCACAGCAAACAGCCTTTTCACTTGGAAGTCTGCAGAGACTGGATCATCGTGTTCATCATGCTCGTTCTTCAGCTTTTCCGCTCCGTCACCAACTGCACATGCCAAAACTGGGAAGAAATCGACTGTCAAACCACCCCCCTTCCCCCATCTTCTGTGTCTATGGAAACTAATGAACCCCAACCACAAACTCTTGGGAACTCTTGGGAACTCTTGGGAAACAGTCATGTGGTGCCCCCCACCATATATTGACGAGGTCAACTGTAAATACAAAAATTTACAGGTAGTCGAAACTTTTGCAAATGGCACATATAAAGCCCAATTTAACCTGGGGGGGGGATTTTATTGCCTAATCAAACTGGATTTTATTGCCTAATCAAAAAATAATAAATAATAAATATTTTGATTTCGAAATAGCGGGCTAGACAAGGATCAATGATCACTAATAGAATAGTCCGCCCAGTGAAAAAGAAAAGGGCACGGCCAATAAATAAAGGCTGATTGTCAATATAAAAATGTTTAAATTAGATGTTATGAAAATGTCTTTTGAGAGAACATGTTAAATCCACTTTATGAAGAGATTTTCTGCATGAGTTTACATCTTGCAAATTAATTAGACCATTTGGCAGCGCGTTCCAAGCACGAACCACCCTCACTGCGAGAAATTAAATCGACAGGCCAGTCTCAATCTGGGCACCACTAGCTTAAGGTTGTGTCCCCTAGTCCAAGTAACCTCTCTCAGATCAAATGGGGAGATTGAGAGACAAAAGTCCTTTTAAAATTTTGAAAGTTAGTATCAGGTCGGTCTTCAGTTTGTGTAGCTCAAGGGAGTAAGTTAAGTCTCTTCAGTCGTAAACTGGAGGCAGACGGGACACCTCTGGGATAGATTTAGTGAAATGCCTTTGGACTGACTCCAATTTGTCAATGTCCTTCAATAAGTTGGGGGACCAAACAGGACTTGCATACTACAAAATTGGTCTCACGTAGACCTTAAATGCCCATAGTTTAGTGTTAGCACAACCTGAGGTAAAAACCCACCTTACCAGTCCTAAACAACGATTTGCTTGGGCTGCTATGTAGTTACAATGCATGGTTGAACCAAGGTCCCTGTCAAATCAAATACACAAATCTTTCATTGAGTCGACGTGTGTCACACTAAAATATACACTGTGTGAAATATACACTACCTGTACCCTTCCAACCTCCCTTCTTGAGTCACCAACATGACAGATTGAGAGGAAAAGTAGATGGTTGGCTAACGCCGTAACACCATTTATGGATGGGTTGCCAAGCTGGGCGGATCGCGAGAGTTTTGATTACTCCAAGGTAGACAGCATCCAGAAACTGAATGCGAAAATTTACATGTAGTGTATTTTTTCGATTAGGCACTAGAAACCAATTTTGACCTCCCTCAGGCAAAATTGGGCTTTTTCGATCTGAAAAAAGACACCTTCTGGTTAATTTGGTTAGTATACAAAATTTCATCAAATTCGGTTCAGTAGTTTTGGCGTGATTATGCGATAAAGAAACCTCAATGAGACACTACTTCAGACGTTCCGCTCCAAATAGTACCTGCTTAAAAAAAGACACTTGACTTTTGACCCTGCCCTCTCAGTAAACGCTTGGCCCTAGATGTGTGCCTCTCTTAAAGCCACCACTAGATACACACTTAGTATTCCTTAAAAAGTATGAAAATTCAAAAGAATTTTTTTATTCAAGTTGTTTACTATCAGCTTAGTGATACTAGTTAGATGTTAATGAGGACTAATGGATGTTAAAGCGTAGTTAATGGATGTTAAATGAAGTCCTGGGTTTGAGTCTCAGTCGGGGTAGTTTCCTTTTTTCTTAGATTAGTGTATTGTTTCCTCACAAGGCCAGTCTTTAATGCAGACTGCTTGCTTCATTGGTTATTAGTAGGTAGTTACACTATGTGGCCTGTGTTACTTACAGTATCATGTTATAATGTCGTCTGTGCTCGAAGAGCCAAAACGTGTGTAATATTGCTTACGGTTTGCAAGCTCTAGGTTAGTATGTGGACTTAAAGATTAGTCCTGCCCACTTTTCGGTGCATCTGCTAATATTTTGTTCAACTGATGGCAAACGATTTAGAGTTCCTATTAAGTTTTTGTAAAGGAATGTAAAATGAGTGGGATCTTGGCTAGGATTGTACTTGTATACGTACAGGTTTATCTTCAATGCAATGTGTTGATAGTGTTTTCTAATTTTTATATAAAAAGCTTCGTTGAATTTTCAGTCTATACCTCCCCCCCCCCCACCAACCTTCCTCCCGGGGGTATCTTTTATCGGTTCAAGAGACAAATAATGCCATATTAAGCTCATTAACAGGAAATAGTCTTCTAGGTACCTATTTACACGGCAAAAGAAAAAAAGTTTTTTTAAGTCCGTGATTGCCCAGTCATTCTGAATTTAAACTCTGGTGTATTACTGTAAATATACTGTCAACCTCCTGGGACAGAAATAAAAATGCAGTAAAGTTTACTGTAAAATCATAGCGTTTCTTTACTATTAAAATGTAAAAATATGGCAACAGTACTGCCAGCTGCATGAAAATACCATGGTGATATCGACTGAAAAAATGGCCTTTTTACAGTTACTGAATGTTATTTTAGGATTTTATAATGTCAAGATTAGACAAACGTAGGAAGGGAACATTTGGTCCTCCATATGGAAAGAAAGCCATTATATTTGTTGACGATTTGAATATGCCCATCCTGGAAATTTATGGAGCTCAACCTCCAATTGAACTTCTGCGACAGTGGTTTGACCATGCTCATTGGTAAGGAAGAAGACACAGAGTAAGGACTTTCTAACATTGAGTTTCCCTCAGTGATTGTCTCATCTTTTGTAGTGTTATAATTATATCGTTATTAATTTCTACTTCTTAAAAAACTTATACACTGTCAAAGCTCACGTAGATTATATTTGAACAAATTATTACGAATTTAAAACAGCTTTAGTAGTCTAACATGCATATAAGCTGTTTGCTATATGTAACAATTCTTTTTTTATGAAGCAAAAGAACGAACTTTTACATGCCATCATAGCTGGCTACTACTTCATTTATACCTACGGCACAAACCACAAGGAGTGGATGGGATGATAGTTACCTGATCTTCATTCAAATCACTAAAGCTACATCTCTGAATAGGAATGTGGTATAAACGTGAGGGGAGCTAATAAAGTGTATATTACTAATCATTAAGAATATAAAAGATTTGTTCGGCTTCTCCTTTGAAAATACAGCAAATAAAAAAATGTTATAAACATAAGAGAGAAACATGTCCAGCAGTTATGACTCTACTATGCTCACTTCCTGCTAACAAATGATCGTGGAACCATTAAAAAGGCCATCAGGAATTTGAGTTAAATTTAGATGAATTTCCGCTGTAAAGTTGTAGTGATCACCTCAGTTAAGCATATATAAGTTTACCTTATATTAAGTATTACTCCATTAGTGCCGTCCCAGGCCCCATCTAACTTACTTGTTGCCAAGAGATCATCTTGCATTATTAGTATAGCTTAGCATCCACCATGATGTTAGCAATATGACGGCTTATTCGTTTTTATATCAATTTGGGTCAAATCAACCAACATTATAAAATCAAAAGACTATTGAGAACTACAAGGCAAGTTTTGCTCACCAGTTATTAGCGAGTGAAATCCTCTAATGATTTTTTTGTTTAAATAAAATTAGTTTGTTTGAATTCTGCACGTCATTGTTGTTCACACTGATAATTTACAGACAAGTTATATTTACAGGTATGACCGTAAAGATACCAGCAAAATATTTCTAGTGGACATACAAATGATGGCAGCCTTGGGTCCCCCTGGAGGAGGAAGAAATCCCATAACAGCTCGCTTTGTCCGCCATTTCAGCTTAATCAGTATAAATGCATTCAGTGATGAGTCAATGAATCGTATATTTCAAACACTCATGTCACTGTATCTGAAAGTAAGTGCCTGCGTTTGCTTACACTAAAAATTGTAAAACACAATGATGGTACATGAAAGTTCAACCAATATAACTTTTGCATCACCACATAAATGTTAGTGCATTGCTGTAACTTTTTTTTCCCAAACAACAGCATTTAGTATCACTTGGTTGAAAGTTCTGCAGCGATTGCTAATGTTAAGGCACACGTTTCAAATATTTATTCCTTAAAAACTACTATATCAATCCAGATAACATTTTTTTTGCAATAATGTAATTTCGTGACTAGCTTCTATCTCCAAAACTAACATGCCACCGAAAGAGTGTGAACTAAAAACCAGCCAAAACGTGTTAAATGATTTTACATTTTCCTGACTTTTTTCCTTCCACTCAGAATTGCGTTCATACTGTCTGACTTTGAGGAATTAACCTTCAAGTCCTCAAATTGATTGTTAGGTATTATTCCAACTTAATAAATTCTCTTCTCAGCATCTGATGACAATGCTTTGACACGAGATATTGATTGTTGGGACAAGATGCTTTTGAAAGTATTTTCCTGCCAACATTCATTGAAGGGGATTCTTTTAATCTGTGTGGTTAATTGGAATCGTATATTACTGCAACCATACGAGCATAATCATTAAGATGGACGTTGAAAGAAAGAAACAATGATGTAAACTTAATTCCAAATACCGTAAATATAAATTAAATCGATTATCAATTAAAAAAACAACTAAACCCTTCCATATTAATTTTCAGTATCCTATCGTAATGTACTTAAAAACCGTGTGCGAAGTATGGGATTCACATAAGCCTTACAGTATTTACATAAATTTTATAAAGTTGCGTTTCTAGCAGACGCCTTTTTATCGCTGTTGATATTCGAAGCGAAGTCTTGTTTCATGACATCACAGTTTATCAGGCACCAAGCGCATGCGTTTAACAAGGAAGTGCAGCCTGGTTGCTACGTGCCTCTTAGACATGCTGAAATACAATGATTAGCTCCAAACTAAAATGAGGGTTGCTTTTTTTCCTAACTTAACTTTACCTAAATGTTTATGTTCAGAAGTAATAAAACCGAATAAGTCTGCACATTTGAAAGTCGGTGTAATAAAATTTAAGATTTGAGTTTCAGTGTAGCTATCATTAATACTCATACTTCGAGCAAGTTACCTCAGTTCCATAACAATGCCTTTGTGGCCATCGGTGGCCAGGTCGCAAGGTTCTTCTGTCGTAAGCGAATCAAATTTCTATCTCTTGGACCTTTGCTTTGCATCTCAAGTTGATTCGAACAGGTATGGTTTTCTCGAAGTCATAGTGGTCCGGATGTAACCGTTTTGTTTCGATTTCACTTGACTGGTACGGATGCCTTGGCTACAACAAGATTGCGACGACTCTGCTTGCTTTCGCGCAGTGCTTTGTGGGGCGAGGAGTGGAAGTCACGTCACTGATGAACTGTAATGTCATGGCTGTCCATAGCTCAAAGTCACGTTCTCTTTCTCACACCGATGGAATTGAAAACACAGTTACACAATCCATTCTTCCGTTTTTAATATTCGTGCTAGAAACTTTGCGTAAATTACATACTTTTTAAAGCTTATTAAGTAACGATATATAAATTTGAAGCCATAGGGTTTAGTTTTCCTTTAATGTGCTGAAAGTTAGAGCTTAAGCTTTAATCTTTAGAAAAAAATCAAACGAACAGTGTTACAATAGTTTGGTTAACTTTTGAAAGATATTAACCTTTTTACTGTAAGCTTTTTGAAATCCAAAATAATGTTGTACGCACAATATTTAGTAGATATATTAGAAATTCAAAACTCCATCAACATAGCCATGCATAAAGTGAACTCACTCTGTTTTTCTGGTATTCATAACAATAATAGCTTTTGTGAGTTACAAGTTGCGTCCTATTCAGAAAATTTCATCACTATTCAATTTAATAATAGCAATAATATAACGTTAATCATTTGTTCATTACATGAGTACAAGTCATAAGTACATGATTAAGTACATTGTTTATGGAGTCAATTAGAAATTAGTACATATAAAGTTAAATCTAAACATGTATGTGTTATCAAATATTGCAATATATTAATTTCATTGTTTGAGAATCCATTAAAAAACTTTTTCATGTCATTCCATTTTTTTAGTCTTCTGTACTATTGCAACGACTTTGTCCGTCCGTCCGTCGCTTTTTTCAACTTCGCAACGGTACCGGAAATTGACGACCGCTGTTTACAACGTTCGATTCAGTGTTAAAAGTTAGTTAAATAACATGGCAAATTAAAACATCGTTGCCTCCTTATAGCTAATAGACTTCTTCGACTTAACTAAATTAAATAATAACATTTCATCGTCGAATTGAAATCCTAAAGATTTGTGTTAATGCAGCCGTAAAAACAAAAACATTTTAGCTTCGTTTAAGAGTCTTGTCGCATTGTTGCATGAATGAATAGGCTTACGATCGAACCAAATTCTCCATTAGGCCTATCTGCTACTTACGAAACTAAAACAGCCGTTGAAAAAATAGGCCTACAAAATGAAAATTAGGTCTCAAATCGCGTTACCATGGCAACGTCAATAGTTGCTACGAGTCGCTGCTGCAGCGTTTGGCTACATTGCTCATTACGTTGTAACATTGTAACTGTGCACGCGGAGGCATACCCTGTTGCAAAAATGAATAGGCTTACTCCAAATCCAAATCCAAATCTCCGTTATTTGCTACTTACGAAATTAAAGTTGTAAATTAGGCCTAAACGCTGACAATTATGCCTAAAACGTAAATAGGCTTAAAAGCAAACACATTTGTAACGGGCATTTCTGATGGTTACTGTTTTCAGAGTATATAATAGAGATAGTTTTCAGATAATAGAGATCATTTTGCGTGATAGAGAAGTATGCTTCACTATTGGTAGTGGCAGAACTGTACAGAAGACCAGATGCAACTAGTTAGTCGCTGTAGCCGCTTGTTATATTTCTCATTTGGAAATCAAGCTGTTTAGAAATAGCTGAATGGTTTTGTGCTTGTTCTCATTTCGACTGGAAGTTTGTTAAAATACAGTGGTACAAGATAGTTCATGCCTTCTTTTTCATATGCATTTCGCCACTTTGCTTCAGTTGTTTTTTCCTGATTTTAAGTATCTTATAGTTCCATGTATTTTACTTTATTTTCCAAACTGTCATAGTGCTTAGTGAGAACGTTGTATATTACTGACAGTTCTACATCAAGAATTTCTAGTTGTTTGTTTCTTCATTGTATTGTTTCTTTTTGCATCTTTAAATAAAGTTTTTAAGGATTTGTTAACAATTCTTTGTAGTTGTTGTAAAAGACTTTTTGTAGTTGCACCGTAAATAGTGATTCCATAATTAATTTTCGACATAACTAGTTCCTCAAAAATTTGTTTTTTTTGTTCTGTATATGTAGTAGTTCTTTTAGTTTGTAAAGTGTACAATAGGCCTAGTTTTTTTTATGTGATTTACTAAGTTGTAAGTCCTCCAGTTACCTCGGGAAACTCCATTACCTCACTTCTCTTAGGTTAGGGCCAATTCGCATCAAAGAACTTGAGGTTTTGTGGCAACCCAAGGGAACACAAGTAGCAATGGAGAGCCGAGTGGATAGTATGCAACAGAGAATTAACCTTATTAAATAAAATGATGAAAAACGAACATTGTAAGAGTTTCCACCAGGATCTCAAACACTACAAGCAAAGTTGAGTGCACACCCGACATAAGCATGTATGAGGGTTTCTAGAAAAGAGATACAAGTATACGTTCATAGTGGTTCATAGTTAATTTATAATAATAAGATTAATTTGTTGCAATTCTGACGTGATACTTCAATTTTTGTTTAGATAATTGAGGATCATGATAAAACAGCTCCGAGTGAAGAATAGTCAATAAAATCTTAATGGAAGGGGTACAGCAGTACCTAAAAAACAAATCAATACTCGCTTGCTAAAACGTCTAATATTTCCTGTACGTTATAAAGACGCTCTTTAAAATAAAAATGGTGAATAAGTAAAATGAGTTGACAAGTTTGGCAATGCTAGCACAAACTGTAGATGGATGACGTTGATGATTCTAATGTACCTTTTCTTTTGATTTAGTTAAGTGGCTTTCCACCAGAGTATTTGGGAGTTGTCAATCCTACAGTCTTTTCAACCAGTGATGTTTACAAGTCTGCCTTGGCCGCCTTACTACCAACTCCTGCCAAATCTCATTATCTTTTTAACTTAAGAGACTTTTCTCGAGTTATTTTGGGCTGTTGTTTAATCAAGAAAGAGTCTGTTGAGCACAAGCGAAAATTCACAAGGTATTAAAGGTTTACAAGAGCCAGAAAACACCGACGCAGCTTAAGGTTTTGCCAAAGTTTATGATTTTATCTTGGCTTATGGTGTGGCTGATTTAACAAAGTCGTGGTCTGCTGCAGACAGTAACAAAAACTATGACGTGGAAGTTGAGAAGGGTCAGATCGACAAATATGTATTACATAAGGCATATGGTGTATTGAATACTACCCGTTTTGATGTACGGTATTATTTCCCATTTATTTTCGTATTACTTGCAGATAATTATAATGTGTAGTTATTGTGTTTAGGCCTACTGTCTTTTGCAATTAGGTGCCAGTTTGCAACTAAAAGTTTTTTAAGTATTACAAAAGCGTAGTAAATTTAGCATTCAGCAAACGAAAAATTATGTCAACATTTAAGAAAATATGTCATAACAGACTACATGCCATAATTTTCAGTTTGCTAAAATATATTTATATACTTATATAGAAAAAAATGACACCCATAAATTAGTGCTAAAACAGCAATTATGCAATTGGGCACGTGGTTATAAACGCCTTGTGATGTCTGAAATCATGGGTAGTTAAACGAATCATGATAGTAAGATGACTAAGAATATTCATATAACAATAGTATCAAAGAAAAATAGTCTATAGGTTTGTTTACGGCCAATTAGGTGCAACACCCGGACTACAGGTTTAAAAAATGTGTACCATAGTTTGATTTCGTTTTTAAGAAAAGTCACTGATGGCCGGGTATATTATCCTTCAGCATCACTGATGAAAGCTACTGTAGGCAGGCCGTTTGGGATGTTTACCATAAAAGGATAGTCTCTTTTCTGCAAACAAAAACACTTTTATGAGGGTGAAACCGAAGGTTAAAGTAAAAGATTTAGTGGCATTCAGAATTTTTTAGGCTCATTACTTTCAAGCGAGTCAGTGGCAATCACAACCGAGTTCCATGATTAACGAAAGTATCCTTGTAGACAAACATAGAGAAGAACCCATCTAAATAGTTATTGCCTTTTATTTACTGAATTTAACTTAATTTATTTCCAATTACATACAACAATGTAGTTGGTGGACGGAGCGAAGCAGGTGAAGCATAGCTTATAACAGACACCAAATTGCAAAATGTTAGTTGGTTGGTTAGTTGCACTTTTGTGGTCTGGGTTGAGCCCAAACAAAAGGTCGGATTGGAATGAATTTGGTACATGGCTTGACACATTCAAAAGTATTGCTGAGCTCGAATTTGCCATAAATTGACCAATTATTATGGTAGAATTTTCCTTTTTTGAATTTATTATAACACTCACCATTCGCATCCTGAATAGTTAATCGAACAGCTGCCAAGCAACAAAATCATGCACATCGAGCTAAAAGCATGAAATTTGGTACACAAGTTATTCTTAGCAGAACAATTCGAACCAGCCATGGAGGCCCCACGAAACACCCCCCCAGGGCCCCCGGCACTCCCCAGGGCATGTCTTTTACCAGTGCCCCATACTCCCTCCCTGAGACTAGACTGGACCAATAAATTAGGTCGAGCTAAAAGCATGAAATTTGGGAAACATATCAATCTTAGCAGCACAATCGAATCAACCATACAACCCCGTGAAATAAACTCACTCCCCAAGGCCCCCAAGTTTTCCCCTTGTGCCCCTCCGTGAGGCTTGACCAACGAAAGCTTGCAGATCGAGCTAAAAGCATAATTTTTTTACATAACCAGCCATGGAACTGCCTTGAAATACCCTCAAGCCCCCCCCCCAGAGCCCCTGTGCCCCTCTCTGATGCTTGATCAACAAGTTATTTCAGATCGAACTAAAAGCATCACATTTGGTGGACAAGTCACTCTTAAAGAAAACAAATTGAAGCAGCCATTTAACCCCAATGAAATACCCCTAAGGGCCCCCAGCGGCTCCTTGCTCCACCTCCCTGATGCTTGACCCAACAAATTCTTGCAGATCGAGCTGAAAGCATGAAATTTCTTACACAAGATTTGCTAGCAGTGCTATTCGAATCAACCACAGAACACCCATTAAATACTCCCATGGGCCCCTGCACCTCCTTGCTCCACCTCCCTGATGCTTGACCCAACAAATTCTTGCAGATCGAGCTGAAAGCATGAAATTTCTTACACAAGATTTGCTAGCAGTGCTATTCGAATCAACCACAGAACACCCATTAAATACTCCCATGGGCCCCTGCACCTCCTTGCTCCACCTCCTTGATGCTTGACCCAATAAATTCTTGTAGATCGAGCTAAAAAAATGAAATTTGAAACACAAGTAATTTTTATATCAGCAGTACAAGTAGATTATCCATGAAGTACCCCATGAAGTACCCCCAAGGACATCAAGTCCCCCGTGGCCCCTCCCTGATGCTTGGCCAACAAATTATTGCAGATCTAGCTGAACGCATGAAATTTGGTACACAAGTCATTCTTCGCAATACAATTCGAACCAGCCATGGAACCCCCATGAAATACCACCAAGGCCTCCAGTGCCCCACATGCTTCCTCATGTATGTTGTTGAACGAGGTAAAGAAAAAACTTTGGTACGCAAGTAATTCTTAGTACAAATTGAACCAGCCTTGGATTCTCCTAGAGACTTAATTTTTCAATTTGCTCCGCCTGTAATAGACCGAAAGCCTGTTTCCTAGTTTTAGAATCTTCGTTTGTAAAAGTGTTTTTCCATGTTGGGTTTAACAACTTGAAGTTTAGGTTCTTCTAAAATGAGCTTTTGATAACTATATTCTAATTGAGACTTTTGTGTTATGGTTGGTACACACGTATGGTTGGAGGGTTAGTTATTCTGATTTAGGTTGTTCGAAGGTTTAATTGATTTTTTAACCTTCCTCAGACATTTGTAAAGTGGTACACCTACGGTCTCCAAATATTTCTCATCGTGGTTAGAAAAAACAGGATTGCTCATACTTGTTCCACAGAAAGGAACGCCAAGTATTGGATAGTTTTTCAACCAAGATGATCGATCATGGAAATGGAGTTTGTCACCAAACTACCTATTGTTATCATGCTTGATGAAATACTTTCAAGAAGGTCTTGGTCACCGAGAGTATTGGTTAAGAAATTAATAACGCACATGACATTGTTATATTCACCCATGTAGTGTACACTCGTTTATAAAGTGAACATGACATACAACTAAATGGATGCTACAACTGATTTTTTAAGTTGTGGACAATCACAATCTAAGCGTGCAGTAATTATGTGGTATTTATTTCGAAGCAAGCCACGAATGTCCCCGCAAGTTGTCGAGGGATGCCACGATTTTTTTTTAATTTCATTTTTGAAACTTGTTCCATACACCACAATAACGGTTTAATATTCTGGTCATGCAATTCATTGTTTCTGTAGGTTATGGGTTCATGAAGTGTATAGAGTGTTCTATGATCGACTTACTGATGATCATGACCGTGACTGGCTTTTTCAGTAAGTTTAATATTCATTGAATATGTAGTAAGTTTAGTATTAATATTTTAAATAGTATACCGGGAGGGGGAGGTGTAACATCTTAAAAAACGTGGTTTCAGTTTATTCTGAAAGGAAACGATATTATTATCTTTTTTAAAAAAAAGTTTATTGTCCATATATTGTTAATAATGTATTAGTGATTATGGCTGCTACACGGAAAATGGTAAATGGAAGGGACTCATTTTCATGGTTTTTCCGATTAGACCAAGTTCAGGAGCAGAAATATCCAACCAAGGTAGGGAAGCTGAGCAACAGTTTAGATGCTTGCTCCCAGCGACACCCAACCATTTCCATAATAGACCAAGCGAGCATCATGTTGAGTGGTCTAGTGGGTGACTGGAAAGGAAACCTTGGAAAGTCATTGCCAGTTTGTGCCGACATGGCTTGTTGAGAGGCTTGCAGCATTGAATACCCATCTTTTCAAAATTATGGCTTCTCTCTCCTTCAAAGATGTCTAGGAGAAAGTTTGCTTCAGATGACTATGAAAGCCTCTAGAAAATCAATTGAAAAAATCTTTCATAAAACTTCATAAAATAAAATTTCATAAAACTGAGCTAGGAGTTTTGGAGTTTTTGATTTTCCAAGATGAAAATCAATCTGACATTAACACTCTGGGCTAAACTTAACCCAGAACCTTCCAATTTCTACACACCGACGCTTTTGCTAACTGAGTTTTCATTACATGAAATACAGTCAGTCCTTCTGAGATTCAAACAGCCCAAGACTATAGCTGACACTCTCTAGGTGGCTGGTAGTGTAGAATGTTTTACAAAGACTTAAACGTCTAAAAGTAACAATAGTAAAAGTAACTTTCAGAACCATTGTTTAAAAGTATGAAATGTAAGTGATAGTTATTATCACCCGGTTTTTGCCTCTCAGTCCTCTTTTAACAATGTAATGATGCAGGAGCGCAACAATGAAACAAGAACGCACAGTAAAATATATCCACCATTGCAGTGCTGAGAACCGATCTCTTGCATCAAAATGGCGGTTGGCTCTCAGCACTAAAATGGCGGATGCATTCGCGATTATTATAAACCGGCAATACACAAATTTTTTTTTAAATATTAAGAAAGAATTTTTTATTGAGGTATCAGCAACCACAGCAAATTAACGAATTTGTAAATTATACACCGGCAATTAGAATGGTATTAATGGCACAAATCAAAATAAAAAATAATAAAAAATATTAGGCAAGTATTTTTTCTTTAAATGTCATGAACCACAGTAAATTAACGAGTGCATTATGCGTTTTAAGACTTTAAAAATGTAAATCATTTTATAGGCTACTTAAAATTTAATATAACGTTGCAACTTTCATTAAAATTAATCGTTTTCCACCAGAAAACATGTGCATAACTATTCTTTATTACTACCATCGTCTTTGTTAGCAGCATCTTCTGCTGCGTCACCTGATAAGCCAATATTGTCCGTATTGTCTTCTTCATGGTTACTTGATAAGTCAAATAGATCCTCAGACTCCATGACTTGTTTTGACATAAACAAAAAAGGAACAAGAAATATGGCTCTGCCTGCAATAATCACCGAGCGCGAAATGAAATGAAATTGTTTGTTAGAGCCTTACCCATTATGGATGTACGGCCCATTACAATTACTAAACGTCATCAAACATAAAACAGAAAACGTACAGTAGTGTATACAGGCCGCTAGAACATGAGGTTTACAACTTCCAAATATAAAGAACTCACAGAAACAATGACACTAGAGAGTCCATCACACATGCAGCAAACCGCACACACAATCCATGGACGTGCGTCCCCACCATGTACAAGAGAAAACCCGAAGGAGATTACCTCGTGAAGAAAGCACTCATGCACTCGTGGACACGAGTGCGACCAGATGCAGCCAACAATACTCGTTGAACTCTGAGGCAAAAACCGGGTAATAAATAGGATATCATCCGCTTTCCTCATGCTGAGATCCAATGTCTCGACTGTGCGGGCACTCGGAAAATGGGTAATATCCTTCCTATACTTGTGCTCTTATTGCAACAATGCTATTAAAACAGCGAGTCAAGGTTCATTTTTAGAACAACAGTGCTTTAACAATGCCTGACAAGTGTTGCATGGGCCATTGTTAAAAGTATGAGGATAAGTAATAGTTATAGCCATACTTTTGCAACAATGGCCCGCCGATGGCCGCGGAGCATTGGTGCAAAAGTATGGCTATAAGTTTTATGACCATACCTTCGTTCTCTTTCGATGGTGCCAAGCAATAATGGCACTTTACCTAACAATGTTTACGTGCATCCATCCTTGTTAGCTACCTAACTATTAGTAGCACGTGTTTGTCCATTGTTGTGTTTCGCACTTCGGAGCTTCCAAGATGGCTGGCTATCGCATATCACCTGATTTGGGAGTGTTGGAACTCTTTAAAGATGATGACGACTTGTGGCTTAGTCAGGAAAGCCAACGAGTTGAGGGCAAACTTTTGGATAAAAGTAAATCAGAAGGATTTAGGCAAGTGAGTGCTATTCAGCTACAAACCTCTAGGCAGTGTGTTAATATTAAACGTTCTACGTTATGGGCAGTAAATGTGCACTCGGCTTGAACCCAGGAACAAAATGCTCGTTCGGGTGGAAATGATGAACAAGTACCAACTGATGTTTCCTTGATATTGACTGATCCGATGTTTTTTAATTATTGGCTGTGCTATTTTGTAGCAGGTAAATTATAGGTAGCACCACTACATGTTCTACAAAAGTGCAAATAAACCATAAGTTTGTCGATTTACGAACGTGAGTGCTTGTGAATTAATTCAGCTATAAAATACCGGCAGTGTTTTAATACTAAACGCTCTATACGTGGTCGTTGTCATTACAGGTTCTGCAAAAGTAGCACGAAATCAACTTATCACCAAAAGCATTGTTTAAAAGTCACACAACTACTTATCGTGCGACTTTTAACAATGTTTTGGCTGAT
>JAHWFP010056637.1:112254-132581 GCA_023313725.1 Lithobius niger
ATCAGCCAAAACATTGTTAAAAGTCGCACGATAAGTAGTTGTGTGACTTTTAAACAATGCTTTTGGTGATAAGTTGATTTCGTGCTACTTTTGCAGAACCTGTAATGACAACGACCACGTATAGAGCGTTTAGTATTAAAACAATGCTTTTTCTGATAAGAGAGAATTGTGCTAGTTTTGAAGAGAAAGTATTGTTGCAAACTGTCTGATACGGAATAAATTGTGCACCTTTTAAACAATGAAAACGAAGAAAGTATGGTCATAAGTAATGGTTGTTACTCTAGTTTTGTAACGATGACCCGCTAATAAATTGTTTTAGAGCATTCAAGGCTACAACAATACATCTGAGAATGTATAGCCTGAGGACTAAATTAGTTTGGAGTATTACGGACACTTTCTCCCCCCCCTCCCTGCAATGACCTCTCCTTATTAGACTTCTTTCTTCTAAAAAGTCTGAAATATTAAAATTGAGCCGGTTCATTTATATGACCATCAGTTCGCTTCAGATGATGTAATGTATATAAAAAAGTGCCATACCTTAATAGGCATAAATAATACATAATCAGTAGTAGTATATCTGTTATTTTATTGACCGTATGTGTACTCATACTTATACCAATTACTTGTTTACTTCCCACTTGTGCGAAGGGGAGCAAAAAGTTTGGTTTGCTAACAATGATCAAATACAACAATTAAGATTTGTGGTTTTGTTATGTTCCATTCTAATGAATTGAACAAAACAATGCAGCAATTCTTAATTGTTGTACTTCGTCATTGTTAGCAGACCAAACTTTTTGCTCCCCTCTGTACCTCATACTTTTTTCGTTTTTGTACTTTCCTATTTTAAACAATGATTTCAACGCTGGTTAATGATTAAACAGTGCTTTTTTCTCACAACAGTTCTTCTTTCTTCTTGTACTTCCCAGTTTTATACAGGGTTTAAACAATGGTTACACAATGCTTTTTTATAAGAATCATATTGTACCACCTACTTCTAAACAATGGTTTCAACAACTGATGTCGTGAAATCTCGAAAAATAGTAGTTTTAGAGTACTAGTTTGTAATCACAAGGAGACAAGTAGGAAGTATCACATCAAAAAACAAAACTGGTAAAAGGGGCCGCCAAGTTCCGAATGGTTCGGCCCTTCAAAGGAGTGATATCAACACACTAAGTTTATCGCACCGCTTAAGGTGGCAAAGGGGTAATTCAACTTTATTTTCAATTTTCTAGTGAGTATTACGACAATTGGTGATATTATGCCAATCATTATTACAAACATTTTTTATAGGAAACTTTTTAAAATTCGAGTCATACAAACCGGCTAATTAGCATAAATTATACAACTTAGGCCTATAAGGAAATCAGTGATAACTCCCATTCTAATAATTAACATTTTAATTCAAACTAAACACCGATTTGTCAGAAAAAACTATAGAGAAGGTCACTTACTAGGATCTTTTTCCTAAAATTATTGGAAGTATTTTTTATGACTTTTTTATTAAATTTACATAAATAATAAGCACCTTTATAGGAAAAAGTAACTTTTTATGCTTTGATCTACTTTCTCTTAGTATGTGACCCTCACACATATTTGACGAGGCTACCTTAAAAATTTCAAAGAAATTGAACTAAAATTGAAGGAGTTATGCATGAGAAACTTTAATATTTTAACAAAAACATGCAATTTTGGAAAATCGAGGTTAAAGTTGACAAAGTTGTAATTTACAGATGATTTCAGCCTAAAAAATCACAACAACCATAAATATTACGTGCTTGTTCAATTCTGGAGTCCTCAAACCCTTTCTTTATTGTTCTTAGGCATTTTATTCTCTTTTTAGTGGTTTTAGATGATTTTTTTGAAGTGTGGTACAGCCTATCTGCATCCCGTTTATTCAGCGTTCTCTCAGTATTTTCACATACTGCATGGAATGTACATTGCAGCCAAAATTTTGCTTACTGTCGAGGCTCCATCATTAAAATGGCAGACAGCTTGAGCAGCAGCCACGTTTAGACATTGTTTTCCGTGTTTTTCTCCATGTAATTTGTAAAAAAACTGTCCACAAATGTACGAAACCAGCAAGTAAGTAACCAGTTTATACGAAACCAGTTTATAAGTAACTCAAAACCAAATCCTTTGCAACTTCCAGTCATACTTCCAGCCAAACTTCACAAATTCATATGTTACAAAAAATTAATTAAACAAAAGTAAAATATGTATTGACAAGAGGTTTTCACAGACAGCAAGAGAAATAAATGGTGCATAGTTACCAATAAAAAAAATAAAAAAAGTAAAAAAAAATATTTTCCGCTTAGCGTCCAAAGTATTATTCGGTGCGATTAAGTTGGCGAATGTTTTGGTGTGTTGATATCACTCCTTTGAAAGGCCGAACCATTCGGAACTTGGCGGCCCCGTTTACCAGTTTTTGGTTTATATGATATGATATCAGTCCTTTTTTTTAATTGTGTATTAGACTCAACTCTACCCGGGCAGATGTGTAATAAAGTGGCATGTCAACAAGATATTGGTTTTCAACACTTTGCTACTACCTTTTGCCTATAGGCCAAACCATTCTCAACTTCGTCACCTCTTTATAGGTTTTTGGTTTGGTTTTAATTTTGTTGTAATTTGTTTTATTTCGTTAGTTTTGGTGTGTTGATATCACTCCTTTGAAGGGCCGAACCACTCTCAACTTGATGGACGCTTCACCAGTTTTTGGCTTTATCTATTTTACTATGATTTTACAGTTGGTTTATTTTTCGTGAATTGGACGTGAATACAATTTTTTTGGCAACGTTGTTTAAATTTATCGTGCTACACTAGTGTGTGTTTAGGCACGCACGTCACTATACATGTTGTCATTGTCCTAACTTTGGCCGTACAATGAGAGACGATGCCGACAATACTAACAATGGTTATAACAATATTTTCGTACTGACGGGCCATCCCACGCCATCCCCGTTACACCCCTAGGCTCCAAACCACAAAGGGTACGCAGTTCGTATCGTACTGCAGCCTTTCGTGCAATTTCATAGCTGGAAGTCTTCCGTTATATCGGTATCGATGAATAATCACCCTATGGGAATTAACATGGGGGATGAGCGGACTAGAATTAGCTAGCTAGCTAGTAGATAGTTACACATTTGCAACGTTATTGAGGGTCCGATTTTGCATTGAAAGTTGCTTAGCAGGCTTTCCTGCAAGAGTTAATTTTTGTCAGGTGGGTCATTGCTCTTGATTTCAACACAATTTAAGCGTTTGTACCGCATTATTATTTTCATCCAAACACCTGAAATGTGACCAACAGTACTCTGCTTCAGGATATTTGACATTGACGCTATGGCATCGCGCTACAATTGCTTACAACCTCGACAATTGAATTGATGTGATGTTTGTTGTGATGATTGATACCTAACTTGGCGCGACACACTGGCGTGTGTCTAGATAATTACGAAAAAGCATTGTTTAAACATTGTTTAAAAGTCGAGGCATAAGTAGGAATCGTAACTATTGTTTAAAAGTAGGAGGATAAGTTGAACAAGTGGGAGTATGTATAAGGACAAGAGATTTATAGGAATTATTTAAACCTCTTGCAGCGCAAACACTGCATTTTTTAATACATTTTTTTATTCCTTCTGGCATCTGATACAGGCATAAGTGAATCGTTTCGAGTGCTGAAGTAAGGGGAGGTTCATATCTTGAGATTCGAACCACACACCATCGATCATAACTGGGGTCAAGAAAATGTCAATATATGTCAGAATAAATCCCGTAGCCATTGAAGGAGGATGGTGCTGTATCATATTAGCCTGGCTGGCTCTGGTCTGATTAACGTCTTAAGGCAATTAGACTGAGCTCTGCCACTACTCTTCAATGGTGATCGTCAAATAAGGCTTCCAACACCAAAGAAGCTTATTGCAGTAAAGCATTAATAGACGAATATTCGTTTATTTTTATTAGCTCTTGAGGTTCAAAGTGAAATTGAGGTGAAAAGAACCTTTCAAAAGAATCTACAATAATTTCCGGTGTACTAAAACAGAATGCTGAAAGGATTCGGAGTTTGAGAATGAATGTAAGAAAGTTGAAAGTAATTTGTTTTTTTTAAGGCAAAAAAAACTATACTTAAACTATTATACTTGTTTAATAAAAAAGTTAACTTAAAAAAAAAGTTAGGAACTTAATGACGTAACTTTCTTTGGATACAACAGAAGGTCCACAGGTTTCGGAGTGGTACCCAACGGAATATTATTGTAGGGTATATGGGTAAAATTCTATGCAATGATAGCTTATATTATTTATACATGCATGGCAAGGTAAACGAACTTTCCACTGAGCTACAGTGCATTACACACTCAAGTTCTTACCTACACGAGTGCAGACCATTTCACTATTACAATAAAGCCTGGTGGTTCGATAACTACTATCAATAAAGAATCAACCTTTTCACCCTCGATGGGTACGAAAAATACCATCACTGATGAATCTACCTTTTCACATTTGGTGAATATTTGAAATGAACCTTTCTAGTTTGGGTGGGTCAGATTTTGCTTTTCACCCCTAAAGAAATAGGTATGCAGAGACTCGTCAATGTGTCAGCCATGCTGTTAGTGCAGTGCCAGGAAGTGAATGGCCAGCACTGGAAGAGTTGACTGATCGTTCAAATCAGATCCAAAAAGCACGTTTTTCACTTTTGTTGTAGGTCAAATAACAAACCCAAAACGATAAAAGCAGGCTTTTGGACATTCTATGGACTTTTCCTTTATTTTAGAGACTATTCTTTAGATTGTTCCTGACTTATTTCTGGTGGAGAAGGGTGCAGCCAGAAAACAGCACATGTTTTGTACCAGAAAACATTGCTGTCCTCTTAAACAATCACGTAAAAAGTTTACACAACTTATGTAATTAATTCTTGATTATAAAATTATATCCTTAAAAGGTACCTTTATCGTCGTAAAACATGCCACAGGGCCAATAGTTTCTGAACACTATGAACACTATTTTTTCCCTAGGATGAAGGGATTGAGGGAAGGATGTAAACGTTCCATACCATCCTGATATTGACAAGACATTTTTTTCTTTTTAATAAGTTTCTGGTTTGGCCCATACTCGCAACACTTGAATTTTTTAAATAATATTAAAATCCTCAACTGAGTTAGGGCTTCCAGTTTTACAATGTTCCACATTATTTTACAGAGTGGTGAAAGGAAATGTGAAAACTTATTTCAAAGACAACTTTGATCAGGTGTTCGAAACACTTGCAGTTCGTGGCAAGGTAAGTGTGCCAATTTGCAGATTTAAAAAAAATCATTTGTAACTGGTATGCAAAAGGACGTATGGTAATGTACTGGGGAGTCTGCCTTCATTTCGTTGTAGCATTAGTAAGTTATAACCATATTACCACAATCAAAACAGATTTTAATAATAAGGGACAAACTGAAAATTTGACTGCTAGTAAGAATGATCCATCTTTGATGACCCAGAAACAAATGTGTGAAGTTAGCAAATTGGACAGTTGTAATGTAGGTTCCATGGTATCCTGCATATTATTGTATTATTCTCGTCAAGTCCCCCACTTTTCGTAAGTGATTAGCGGACGGCTTGGAACTTTTGTCGGCATTGCACACTAATTAAAAAAATTAAATTGGAATGTGTAATATTGCAGATGGAGGAGGTCAAAGCACGTAGTTTTTGTGTAGGCTCTAGAATTCTAAGGTCGTACAATGTACATTTCATTCCCGATACTTGAATATAGTATTTACTGAGGTGTAAATGACTTCTACATACTTGTGATGCATAGTGTACATCTGATTTAGAAGAAACTACTTAAAAGAACTACTTAAAAGTAAATATAACTATTTCCTGGTGCCTGCAAAAAATGTAAATGTTGCAAACGCTTTTATTTTCCTATTTGTTCCCACGTACGAGACAGTTTTGCTACATTCACTCAAACGTACGTAAATGTTGGAAAAGCTATATATGTGCAGGATACTCGAAAATACGAAGAAGTGTGTCTTTTTAGGTCTTTTACACTGACTTACGAAAAAATGTATTTAGCAGGCCTAGACTAGATCAGTTTATTAGGGTTATTAAATTCACCACAAATTCATGAACAATATGCCTAGCTTGTAGCTATTTTTTGATAGGAGGCAAGCTCCAACTTACCTATTTAATATCAGTTATATGCTTAGAAACGAGAAGTTAGCCAAAAGCCAAACTATCTTTATCTTGTGGCTATTTTTTGATAGGAGGCAAGCTCCAACTTGCCCATTTAATATCAGTTATATGCTTAGAAACGAGAAATTAGCCAAAAGCCAAACTATCTTTAAGCCTTGAAGGGCCTTCCCTAGTAACAAGCTTATTAGCTTTGCTGTGTATTTTTGTATTATTATTATGGCCGTGCCCAGGCTATCCAGTCAGCTTAGTTATCAGCTTCACTATTTTGACGATATGCAGCCAAACTCTACTTGCCAATCCAGATGGGATGAACGACCGTTGAATCAGGTCAGTGAACTAGAAGCGCACCGTTTTGTGATTCCGCTGTGCTTTTGTACTGCAGGTGGACAAAACTTCTCCAATTTCCTTCTGAATCCATTGTCTTGGCGTGGTACTAGCGAATCCATTTTTTCTCCCCCCGCCCGTGTCGTGTTTCACTATCCATGCTCCATCTTGCGATGAACACGTCTTTTTGTGATCACGCCACCATTCAATAACCTGACTTCATTTAATAGCAAGTTGAAACTCGATACGCCATCATGTCCCAATTCCAAGACACTGAAATTCCTGATTACCGCAAATGAAGGCAAGATTATGTGTTGTTTTTCTTGCAAAGGAAAATATGATTTCAAAAGCACGGGATTTGCTATTACAACGATAAAGGCTATGGGAAAAAGAAAAAAAATAAGAATGGAACTGCAAACCATGCAAAAAAGTAGACAAAACTCAAACCGAAGATGCAAACGACAAACAAACAAATGAAAATGATACCGATAATGAAGCTGGTGCCGTAATTAGGGAAGCCAATAAAACAACTCGCTGGAAAGAATTGAACACAAAATAAATGAAGTCTTAAAGGGATGACATTTATCGAGAGACAGTACGAAGATATCAAGAAAAAAAACATTGTAATCATCAAAGAAAATACTGAAATAAGAAAACGCCGAGAAGCCCTTGAAGAAAAAATAAATAAACTAGGAGATTGTAAACAGGACACACAGACTCTTAAAACCTGAGTAGAAAAAATAAAAATGAGCCAAAACGAAACCGACCAATATAATAGATACAGAAATTTGGAAATTTTTCGCGTAGAAATAGACAAAAAAGGAAGATATCAGAGACAGTATTTATCAACTTGTAGATGGGCTCCGACTAGAGTTTTTTGACGACAGCCATATTGACAGAGTGCACGTCATTCCAACAAAAAACATAAAAAAGCCACAACCAATTGTGATCCAATGTTAGAGTAGAACTTTTAGAGATGAGTGGCTTAAAAGTTAAAAAAGACAGAATAACTAATGATGATATTTTTGGAAATGGAAATCAAGAGAAAATTTGTTAATGAACACTTGACGCCGTATTATAAATATCTTCTGTGGAAAGCGAAAACCCAACTAAAAACATCACACAAGGTTATTTGGATCAAAAATGGGAAAATCCATGCAAGGAAAAATTAAACTGAAAAGGCTGTTGTTGTTATCCATAACGAAAACGACCTTGAGAAAATAACAAGGACGATTTAAATTCAGAACTCACCTGGATCTAAATGCAACAATGGACATCTCGAATCCACTACTGTTCATGTTGACAGTTTCGATGACCTTGCAAAAAATCATCAAAACAATATTACAGCTGACATGACTACTTGGTTTTCAAATTAACCTAAGAAGTTGTCGATTACACTGGGAATAATTTATACTTGCTATTAACCAGGACAATATTGCTTGGGACTTTATTGTTATAAATGAAACAAATTTAAAAGAAGAATTATTTAACCTTAACAATATTGAAAACTATGGGCAACTTTGCGAACTGCAGACAATTAAAAAAGGGAGGTGGTGTCATGATTTCTGTTCACCAAAGAATTAATATTATCAACTCTAAAATACATAATAATGAGGCTTTAGAGATTGATGTGACTGTGGATAACAAATTGTACACTTGTTGTCATACATGGACAGCCATCTTCAAGAAGAAATAACTTTCTTAGGGAACTTAAAATACTTCTACAACCTAAGAAAAACAACTCTTCCTCAAATATTATTATTATTGGTGGCCTCAATTTTAATCTTTTAAAAGAAACACAGGATATCAGTGAGAAACCAGACATTGAAAGATTTGATTTGCTTGAAGCATATGGTTTTACATCACAAATTAACTCTCCAACACGTGTAGAACTTAAAATGAATAAAATTTGCAAATCTTGTCTTGATGTAATTTTTACTAAACTAAACAAATCCAGTATTAACGGATATGTTATTAAAAAAATAAGATTGCAGACCACTGTTTTACTTGCATTGAAATTAAACATATTGATTCACGAAAAAACGACGTATCTCAAAAACACATACTGATTAAAAAATTGAATATACATAATATCAAACAGCTTAAGAATTATGATTAGAAAAATAAAAATTCTACTTACCTATAAAACGAAATTGAAAAATCTAAAAGTTAAAAGTCGGACAATAAATGTTTTAAACATTCTTCTTGAAGAAATTAATCACAGAAATACATTATGGACTACTATTTCAGATCACTGAAGTGGTATGTCAGTGAAAGAAAAATGCTGTAGGCATTCTCTCTTAGCGTCAAACAACTGGAATATCAGCACTGAACATATTAACAAAAAACCTGGTACGGACCTTTTGCCAGGGAGGAGCTAACTTAGCCATGAACCCTTTCAGCTTGTCAACCTTCTTCCAGACCAAATTCCCTTCTTTAAAGGTGACATTACTGTGATAAGTATCATAGCATTCTTTCTTCATGTTGTTCTCTTCATGAGCCACTGTCAAACCAACTGGCATGTCAGCACTGATCACATTTTGTGAAACTGGTAGGGACCGTGCTAGGGACGAGAGGTACCTTTAGCCTTGAATCCTTTCAGCTTGTCGGAAAGGTGATAGCACTTTTGTACGACCAAATCTCATTCTTTAAATCCGTCTTCCTTGTGATGGGCATTGTAGCATTCTCAGTCATCATCATGTGGTTGTCTCATGTCTTCCCCAGTCTACACAACAGTCTCATGTATCCTACAAGACCGTGATGAAGTACACTGGGATCTTAAAGTCTCTTGTAGGATACATGAGACTTTAAGATCCCAGTGTACTTCATCACGGTATTGCCATCCTAATGGCAAGAAAGCAGCCGTCTCATTCACGATGCTTTGATATTCATTAATATCATGCTGTTAGCTGTTTTGATCACTCTCCCTACCAAGTTTGGCTGCAGGTAATGAAACGAGGTAAAAACCCGATTCACCAACAAACAGACGGTACACACACTGTTGGGCAGCACGGTTTCTGGTGGACCAACTGGAGAACTCCTCCCAATCAAGACCTTAAAGCAGCCAAAGCCGTAGCCTTCTTCAAAGGGGACGGTTCTGTCTATTTATTCAGGTAGTCTGTTGCAACCAACATAAATGAATTGCCACGCTTGCTTCCTGTCAAGTCAACAAAGACTGTGTCTCAAGGAAGTGGAAGGGTCTTAGTACCACCCTCAAATTCTGTAGATGACAAGGTTTTACCTTTGTGTAGCTGGCATTTATATGACAGCAATGCGCTAAGGTACATTTCTAGACATACCTAACTAGGAAACACTGTGTTGAATTTATGCAATGGTTTCAGTCACACCTAAGGGAACATCAACAATTGAATCATGATACACTGTGATCATGCACTTCCTCAAAGCCTTAGGGACCAATATGCAAAAACGCCTATCTTCTTCATTGGAGGTGATGACTTTCCCCAGCAACCCTTGGTGTAACTCCATGCTCCGAAGAAGTTCTTCACCCAATGGACCAACTTTCCGGGTTGAAATGCCTCATCACGTTCAAGCACCCTGACAGCACATCCCATCTCTGGTTCTTACCTTTCAGCCATACGCAGCTCATCCAAGCCCTGAATAACTGTTGAAACAGGAGAATTATGTTTGAATGCTGGTGATCTAGAAAGGGTATCAGCCACTTGTGTGACGACTTGTTGGGTATCTGGCTGGTTGACCAAATAGAGACTTATTAATGTGGCCACATTTCAAGTAAGGCCTCAACTTTTACACCGATCAAACGATGGCTAAACAGTTCTCGTTCGAGCATGGAAAATTCTTCTTTGCAACCGTGCCTGGCGTACGGCGCATTCGACAACCCAATGGGACTTTTTTGTAGAATCACAGCTCCAAGATCCACCGAACTGGCATCCATGTGCAGAACAAAGGGAATGCTGAAATCATGCACATATCACTGGAGCTGCACAGCTTTTGCTTTTTGCTTTTGCTGCAAGATGTCACAGGTTCAAATCTCTGGCTTACCCACTGTACAAGCTAATTTTTAAATCTCAAGAAATAATCCTTCATATTTCCCTCCTCACAGGATAGGGAGCAATTATAAAAATGTTAGGTTAAATATGAATAACTCACCCCTCCCAAATCTTTTGAAAACTTATGTCGAGTTCATTGGATAAAATCAGTACAGCGAAGAAAAGAAACCAGGTTTGCATTAACATAAATAGACATTTCCTTAAGTGATAGCAACAATAAATCATATACACTATGCTGCATTTGTAAATATACACTTCGGTCAGACATGTAAATCTTTTCCATTGATCTAAAAAAAGTTTATTTAATAGTTCAATCCTACGAAAGTTTATTTTCAATAAATTCACAACAAATTCATTAACAATACACCAAGTTTATAACCGTTCTCATGCAATATCGACAAACCAACAAAAGTTCTTTTAAATCATAAAGAACAAAGGGAAGTCTTCATGAGTGAAATGCTTAAGCTACAAGTACCCAACGTTGCAACCAGAACTGGGCTGTCTCGACAAATTAACTGGAAAAAAACAAGCACAACATTTAAAACAAATAGTTACTGCCTACCAGAAAATCAACAGGTAGAAACTCAAACAACCTTAATTAGTCTGCCCTACCCATTTAAGCTCAGTTATCTCCTCATACACTTATTAGCTAGTAGTAAAATTTGGGCACTCAAATAGACAAAAACATTCATGCCTTTTTTACCCAATTCCCAGTTATTCCTTTGCTAAACTCGATTATTGTACTCTCACTTAAACAAGATTTAAACAAGATTGGACAAGATTGGACAAGATTTAACAAGATTGTGTCTTTATGAGTGAAATGCTTAAGCTACAAGTACCCAACGTTGCAACCAACCAGAATGGGGCTGTCTCAACAAATTAACTGAAAAAAAACATGCATAACATTTAGAAGAACCTTACTTTTAGACCAGGTGTCAGTAGCTGTCAAGCCCATCTCTGGACCCTTTCGTCGTCTTTACAAATAAAGTCATTATTATTATTTAAAGTAAACAAATACCCAGCCATGGCAAAAATGTTCGCCAGCCAGTGTGTTTAGTCAATAATGGCTACGATGTTATCACACTGTTCGAAGAACATTATTGACTTTTAAAATTATCGAGGAAAAACTAAAATAGGTAAAAAGCATCATAAGCAGGCCTGTCTGGCTGTATGCAAGTTTTAGGTAACTTCAGCCGAAGAGAGTCACTTGCCACAAGCAATGCTTCCATTATACTATTTGACATCTTAATGCACCAGTTCAACAAAAACTCGGTTTCCCATCCTGCTGTTTAGGCAAACGTTAGTTTCGTAATGACTCACCTTGAGTTTAAGTAGATGGCTCTGAGTAAACTGAGTAAAGCTTCATTTTACTGACTTGTCAGCCTGACATCACACCTCGTGCTCGAGCCACTAGTAATGAACACTGTAACCACTGGCTTTTTGTAACCTTGAAGGAGAGTTAATGGACATTGGTTATCCCAAGTCTACGCTCGTCTATCGAGTTTTCAACCTTTCAGGCTAACGCCAGATGTTGGAAAGACACAAAACCAGCATCATTTCCGACCAAGAAAACAAAGCTTCACATAATATTGTGATTGGCTCGTTTCTGGATCCAGATATTGCAACCACACTGGGGAAAATAAATGCCTAAGAACAAAAAAAATCGAGTAGATATCAAGTAAGTAAAATAAAAAGAATAAAAAAATAAAGTTAATTTGTTCACCAAATTGAAAAGAGCAAAAATCTCATCCAGCAACTGTTACAATCGTCCCACTCTCCAGAAATCCAAAAATGACTTAACAGCCTTTAATATTTTTTCTTTAAGAAAATGGGGTTTTGCCTAACTGAATAAGTGTGAGGAGAGGTATTAATCACAGTGACAGTGTGAAGCAGAAATGCGAGTTGACTGCTGTGTAGTCTAGCCTCACGTTTCCCAACCTGTGAGGCGGGCCTCCCTTGGAGGCACGGAGCAACTTCTGGGGCAGTGCGAGCTGTTGCTGGCGCCGTACTATAAGGGCACATTTACATAACGAATCGCCTTTGCATTCTCACAGCTAGAATTTAATCGTGATGGAAAGAAGATGTTGCCATGGTAATACCGCTACCTAGCTTAGATAAATGCTTACAATCTTATAATCAGTGATAATATGACAAAAAATTTCTCGTGACAAAACAATTTCCCAGTTACTTCCGAACTCAAAACTATTGACTGTTTTCGTTGTGAGATGGTAGAGATAAAATCGCTGCCATGTTGGAATTTCAGATGATTTCTAGCTTCTAGCTGCGAGAATGCAAATGCGAGTCATTGTATAAATGTGCCCTAAGGATCAGTGACGATTTTGTTTTACTTTTAATATAACAAAAGAAGTTAAAATTTACGAGGAAAGGAAAATTTTCATTTTTAACTATCTACAGATTTTTTTTATGCAATCTACAGCCATTTTAGCCAAAATTCTAGACATTTTTGTTCTCAGTGGTAACACTGCCTGACCGTAGTGAAAAAAATTGCACAGCTTTTTTTTTTTTGGTGGGGGGGGAACCATTGCCCCCAAGTAGTCCCAAGTAGAAAAGGTTGGGAACCACTGATCTAGCCATCATCGTAGTGCTTGTCTGAGATGAGTTCCTAGTGCCAGATATCTGGACTCATAAGACAAGGTTTGGTCAATCTTTAACAGAAACAGCTTCTAGCAAAACATTGGTTTCATTTTCGATAAAAGATGACACATTTATGTTTGTGGTTTTTACTTTGGTCAGCCAAATACCGAAAGTTACAGTTAAAAAGTGGACATAGATAGGACATGAAAGTTTGTTGTCATCGTAATATCAGTCTGTCTCCCAGCATGTATTTACTGCAAACCGAAAACAGACTCAAATCGAATAAGTTACTTTGTAGGCAGATGGGTTGCTCTGCATACAGTAACACTTTGTGGTAGTGGCCATCTTTCCTAATAGGTTGTTTGCAACACATCATAGACTCTAAATATTTAAATATGTGTCACTGCAATTGTTTACTTCAATAATAAGTCAGTGTAATAACTGGGTGGTTAATTTTATTTTGTAACTACCTAACATAGCAATCCATTTTTATCCATTGGTTATTGAAGGGAGGCATTTGTGTGTGTAAATGCATGCAGACGAGTATAAACATTTTTAAAAATTACATTATTTTTTTCTGAAGAGTTTATTTGTGTCTCTTTCTCATCTGCACAATTGTTGCATTTACCAGCCTTTTGCTGCTTGTTCATTATTATTTTTTTTTTAGGTTAGACACATAAACGTTTTAAGACTATTTCTATGGTCACATTAGTTTTGTATTTCGTGGCCATAAACTATCCAGTGCAAATAATGTAGCTCGGTTGCAGCCGGCAGATAAGCATGCAAGTATTACCGGTACAGCAATACTAATTAGGGAAATTCCCGTGAATGGGACCCCACCAGAAACATCCATCAATAGGCTATTCCCACTAAAATGCCGTTCTCCAACCCACTAACATCAGTCAATGCTTTCCCATGTCGTTTTATGCTATTTTGTTGGCTTTTAAGCTTGAACCAGCATATCAGACAGCAAGGTCTGGGCCTCCCCATCTTGCCCCCATATGTCTAATGCCAAATGCCACACCTGCCAAGTGGTTATATCAAAGGTCGCACAATGGATGATCATCTAAAGTGTCCAGTTGACTCCATCCCATAGCCCTTCACGTTGGCTGCTAATCGCACAACCCGCGTTGACACGTTTCGCATTGGGTTGCGTTGTGCAATCCCATCACGGCCAGGTCCACGCCCGGGTGCAAGTTTCGTGGCTGATACACAATGTTTAACCTTCGTGGCAATAGTTCTCCATCCTGAGTGGAATCAATTTGCGTGGGCAGCATCAATGTGTCGCGATGACGGTTATTTGTAAATAGCACCCTGCATACCAAATATGAATCGTCTCTTTGGCAGAGGTGGGCTGGCAGACATGTAGGTGCCAATGACAGCAATGGCATCTTCAGCATACGTTGGGCCTACGACGAGTCAAAGAGAACCGTTGCACATATTAGACGATACCGCCATGGTCAACTCAGCAGATGGGTCGTTGGTTCAGCCACCACACCATATCACTTACTGCCAGTTTACACCCATCGCGGCAATGCAAGCAGCAGACATTAAGGAAGACGAATCATAGGACGCATATTACTGCGATGAAAATGAGCATTACCATGAAAGCAAAACTGAGGCAGTATGTGAGGAGGACGATGACGAAGACGAGTTAGACGAAATCAAATTGGACGAGTTAGACAAAAATGAATTGGACGACAACAAGCTCACGTTCAGCACTGAGGACGAACCTGATCTCATGGCAGTGCATTCGACACTACCACCAACACCAACAGCAGCCATGCGCGCTATGCCAATGCCAGCTTGTCCGATAGCACTCAATTTCAAAGGCTTCGCCCTCAATGTAGCCTGGTTGGTCGATCCTGATACGTTGTCCCACACCAGCAGAGGAAGGCACCACATCCAGAATTCTTCATGCACAAGAAGAATACATCTTGACCAGCAGCTTGCAACGCATGATGAAAACACTGCCACGGATGCCACCCATGACACGAACCAAAGAGGACTAGGTACCAGCCGTCAGGGGAAACATATCCAGGTACATCCTTGGATCGTTATGGTGAACCCGAGAAAGTAATCTACATCATCTCGTCGGAGGAGGAGGAGGAGAAGGTGGACTTAGATGCAACAGCAGTGGTGGTAAAATCAATAGAGATGGTGGTGGTGGTGGTGGTGGAGATGGTGGTGGTGGTGGTGTTCCAGCAGCAGCAGCATCACCGCAGGAACAGGAATGGAGCCACCAATGCTAAGCCCTCAAAGACATTGGCAAATCGTACTGCTTGATGACAACTTTCATGTAAAGATAAGAGGAATAAAATGTCCCCACTCATGTACCCCGAGGCAACGAAGAAAACGGCTCTTACCAGCACGAAATGCAGCTGCCCAGAAACAGCAACGCACCATGATAGAGGGAAACTTGATCGACCCATTTCAAGTAACGCTAAGCACTTCACACTTAGAACCATGCGCGGAGGAGATGCTCGAAGAGATATGCGAAGACATGGGAAACCAAGATCCAATTGTCATTGTCTTCAGGATCACCGATCTAGCCATTGCAAGTGAAGGAGGACAGGCCTTTTCCGCATCCAGACGAGAGCCATCTACCAAGCAGACACCGTCAGCAACTACCATGTTGCAAGTCACTCAGTCAAACTACAATGGGAAGGAGGAGAGCCCACCTTTTCCAACTCCAGCCAAGAGCCAGCAGTTCCATAGTAGGACATCAATCAACTAAGCTGAAGCAAGTAATCGAAACAGTTCGTGAGTTTCCTTATTAGGGTTCTTTAGAATTGAAATTTAAGGAAAGGATAAAAGATTTGATACCACGTGTTCCCGATATGGCAGTTCACAGGTGACCACAATTCAATAATAGCTCTATGAAAATATGGTCAATGAAACTAAGCTAAAACTTAATTTGCTTGTAATGCTGCAGTTGAAATATTGCAAATTATGCAAATGGCCAAGTGATTTAAGCTGAAAACTATAAATGTTCAATTATCGTTGTTTTATGTAAATGGATGTTATCTGTTGTCTAAAAGAGTGGTCACTACATTAATCATGACACAGGTAAAACACAGCAGTTCAGATAAAGTTCAATAAGTTAATAAATGATAAGATTTAATTATAACCGGAATTAAAAAAATAATGTGTAGATGGTTTTAACTGTAACAGAGCTGACCTGATTTTAGCCTACTGGGGGAAAATTTGTCATGCAGTAGAAATCTTTGCATATCATTTGAATCGGGTGTGTAGGGTCCAGCAACAAAGAATACTTCAACATTAAAGTGTTGGAACGTGTTCTTTGTAGAGAAAAAGTACGCTCAGTATGGTTGATTATAATATGCTTAAGTGTTTTAATACACTTACTGTTTTAATACATTTAATTGTCAAAATACGTTGTTGTTACAAAGAGGCTGCTCGCTAAGAGACTTGTCTTTTATCGTCGTTGTAACAAAATGCAAATTCTGAACACAAGGTCCAATTAAGTAGAAAAAAGTAATTTTATAAGAAAGTAGGACTGCTTTAAGCAACATGATGAAACATTGGTAGGTCAAGTTATGTCACGTTGTATCTAGCTATCAACTTTGACTGCTGAACTATAACTTTTTACGTTGTTGGAGAGTATGTAGGTCATTTGCACTGGCTCCATTTCACATGGCAAGGTGCGTGCAGTTTCACTTTGCAACAAAACAAATTCTGTTATAGATGAAGGTAGCGAATGAAGAAATGAAAGTAAAATAGGACCTGAATAAGTCGTATGAAAATTGTGATAGCTACCCACGGAAAGTCTCTTATTCTAATGTTTCTTAATCACGTTAAAGTTGTTTATACATCAAGATTCTCCCCGTAAAAGTGTAGATGAAAGCAGGCGAGATGTTTAGTGCGATCTAAGTCGTATGAAAGTTCTGATATCCACCAAAAACCAATGGGTATAAGAGAAGTAGCCAAGTTTCTGAAAAGGGTTGGTCTTTGAAATTAGTGATATCATTCAACCAGAGAAAAGTCACTAAGGTTAACCAGCAAACTTAGTGCATTTTCCTCTTCTTTATTTTCTTTGTTTGTATTAAACTACTGAAACATGCTTAACTTAAAGCTGTTATATTTGCAGAAACCAATAATCACCCGTGGCTCAAAAAATTAAAGAAGAGGACAATGTGTAAAGTTTGCTGGATATTCGGGTTAACCTTGGTGGTCCTTCCCCCCTTGAATGATATCACAACTTTCTAAGTTCGACCCTTTTGGGAAACTTGCTGGCATCTCTCTTACCAATTTTGCTTTTTGGTGAATATAAATATTATCTACCATGACCTTTCATACTTCAGTTAAATGTCAAAATTTACTCTGAACTCTTAAAGGATCCAAGAGTCAATAAAACACTCTACCCTTAATCAAAAGCTGGAAATAATTGTGTAGCTGTGTAAATATAACTTGGAGGCCGAAAGTTATAAATAAAATATCAATAAAGGTTTGTTGCATAGCAAAGGGATCGCAAAGATCGGTGTGATCGCTAACTGCCAATCCAACTACTCAAAATAGAGTATGGATGACGCTGGTTGCGAGATCACTTGGGACTGTTGCCAACAATTCACAAAGAGTTAAAAATGTTGTACAAATTTGGTTAAATTTAGTTGATTGAGGTTATGACGAAAGGGATTCATGTTCGTCAAGGTAAACAGCAGTTGCTTCTGGGAGCGGATTCCAAGTCCCTACAACTCTAACCAAAAAGAAGTGTCTTCGACGCTCCAAACAGAACTTGGGAATTTGTAATTTGAAAGAGTGACCGCTAGTGACCCTCTATGAATGACAAAGAATGACAAATTGGCCCGAAATAATTCACGCAAAATTTTAAATGCTAAAATTAGATCTGACTTTAGTCGCCACAGTTCAATTGATTCAAGTTTTAACTGCTGAATCCTCGCTCATTCCAGGCAACGATTTTATAAATTTCCATTGGACGCCACTCAGTGTCGCCCTACAGAGCTGGCGACCAAACTTGGCTGGCATATTCCAAGATCAGTCATACCAAACATTGACTTCTTGGCTACTGTTTGAAAGCATCGGTTCATCACTGCTAAGTGGCAATAGGCTGCAGCTGTAATTTTGAGGCAGTGTAGACTGAATTTTTAATCGGTGCTGAACCACACTCTGAGGTCCCTAAACTCAGTTTTAACCGGAAGAGGCAGGTTGTTTGCAGGTTGTTGCTGGCATAGGTTGGCATTTAGTGATGGAGATGGGAGTTGCCAGTCATCAGCCTAACCCACGAAATAGGCCACCTCATATACAAGGACTACAGCATTATTCACATCAATTTTCGCCAAATCCTGCTTCAAGTCATGAGCAAATTTGGATTGGTAAGCATTGTCTTTTTCACAGGTAAGATCTTTAAGAAAACATTAAGAAAATTTCAAATAGGAGCGGTTCCAATGCGGAACCCTGAGGGACACCGCTTATAACCACCAACTCGGAGTAACATGAGTGACCCACAGCTTTGTTATAGTTATGGGTGAAAGAGTAGGTTTTAAAATCTTAACTTGAAATTGTTTGTGACTTTTTCTTTTCAAGGTATTTTTGATTGCTTTTGCAGGTCACTGAAGACAGCATGCGCAAGCTAATGTTTGGTGATTACATGATGCCTGAAGCATCGGCTGAAGACAAGATGTATGATGAAGTAACTGATATCAATCAATTTACATCCATTGTCGAAAATGCTTTAGGTGACTTCAATAATTCAAGCAAAAGTCCAATGAATTTAGTAGTATTCAGGTACCCGGTATTATTATTATCAAATTTCTTTGAACAAAGTGTTATTTTATCTTTATTAATGTGCTTTCATGTTAATTATTTGATTTTTGTACATTTCTCTTTTAACCTACATAAACGGCAGATTTTTTAAGTAAGTTAAGCTTGCCAAATATTTTGCACTCTCAGTTAATGGCAAATGTCATTACGTAACAAAACTGGTAGTACCCCTCAAAATCTTAGAGTTTGTTGGTGTGTGCGACTCGTGATCCTTTTTGAATTTCACACATGGGTTGTAGTTTTCTGAAGTCAATCAAAGTACAGAGAAGGAATTTTGACTGCGGCCTTTTCCAATAAGCAACTTCTGAAAATGCGTTGTATTGGTAGTTAGTGCTGTATATTTTGGGGTAAGAATACCCACAAGTTCTTGTAAATTGCATTCTTGTATTACTACTTTTCGTGGCAGAAATAACATAACTAGGTTGTGAGGCAGGGCCAGATGAGACAGTGTGTTAACCACCCATCTTAAATATTCCAAATTATTTAAAATTAAAAACAACCTTAAAAATCCTTTTAACACAGGAGCAAATGAAGAATGAATGAATGTAGAAATCTTTCATTGATAGCATTTGACCAAATCATGAAGAACAATGAGTGAAGAACTCTTTAATTGCTAGCGTTTGATCAACTCGTATAGAACAATGAGTGAAGAACTGAATAACTGCTACCACTTGACCAACTCATGAAGAACTATAAATGAATAACTCTTTATAATTACCAGCATTTGACCTAATCATGAAGAACAATGAGCGAAAAACTCAAATCATGAAGAACTCTATAATTATTGCAGGCATTTGATGAAATCATAAAGTACGATGAGTGAAGAACTCTTTAATTGTCAACCAAATCGTGAAGAACAATGAGTAAAGGACTCTTTAATTGCTATCATTTGACCAACTTATGAAAAACATCGATCAGAGTGAAGTCTTTAATTGTTAGGATTGACCAAATCAGGAACTTGTCTTGTCCCTTTAATTTGCAGCCAATATTTTAGCTAAATGGCAGCATGCCCCATACAATGTAAACAAGGACCCATCAACGAGGGAATGGTCAGAGTGGGAAGCAAAAACGTCTACCAAGACTGCCAAGTGTATTAAAATAATTGTGTAAAGCTCGTCTGATGCTGAAATAAAAATGGGCTCTTCACAGTTGTACACTGTCCGATCCGCCAACTGAGCCATGGTCACGTGAAATCCAAGCCTTTTAAAAATTGGGAAGAGATTGAATGCATTTTGTAGTACAACAATTTTCGAGTCGACACTTTAATGCACATGCACTGGTATAGAGCTTTAATAAAATTAATTGTTCGAAATTGTCGCTGCCAAGTAACAAATAAGAGCAGTAAGAGCGATTTGACCTTTTGGAATCTTTTAATATCAAGGGTGTTTTCATTTCGCCCTTGTC